>JAURVB010014370.1:0-76958 GCA_033002965.1 Piper betle | reverse complement strand
GGATAACCACTTTAAAGTTATGAACAAAACCCCTAATCATTTGGTGTATTTTCTATGATGCATGTATGCCTTGTCATGCTCTAAACTTGTGCACGATGATAAGCCTAGTAAAAGATATTAATAAAATCTATAAAAAGTATATAATGACTCTCTATGTGTCTAATAGAAACTTAAAAAATTTGGTAACATTTAAAAATAATATAGATTGTTAGTTAATTTTGTTTTTTGGAGTGTAAGAATGAATGGTGAAACCCTAGTTCTTTAGCTCTGGATGTAAAATATGAAATACTAGCTAATTGCTAGTAAAATTTTATGCACGTTCATCCAAACCTTAGGGTTTGGCCCAACAACATTCCTTTAAATTTTGTGAGTTGTTAACTTAGTAAAAGTTGTGTTATAATCTTGTCAAGCCCATTAAGTTTAGTCAACTCCAAAAAACCTAGCCAATGCCTTCCTTTCCGAAGTCCACTGAAGCCCAAATCCTTAAAGTTTGAACTTAAACATTTACAAGATTCAATCTCATGATATTGTATTGGCTAACCTAACCCATTTGCCCAGGTCTATTTGGAGTCTCAGAGCCCATGAAATACATAAAAATATTGGTGTGTAGCCTAGCCTGGGAACAATGTTCCCAGTGTTGGGCCCTTTGGGCCCCCACCCAAGCTCCAAAACCACTGTTGGGCCCTTTGGGCCCCAAAAGGGACTTTGAACAACCAAAGGAAACTCACAATAGGCGTCATGGGCCTCTCTTAATCCAAAAGCCAGCTCAAGAATTAAGGCTTTCTCATTAGCCTATATACAAGTCACCAACAACCTCTACGACCGATGTGGGACAAACCCAACAACTCCCCTTCACACATCGGGTGTGGCCCGAAACCATCATCGTCTGACACACTCCCCTTAAATCAGACGGCACCCACCTGGCAAACTCTCTTCAAATCATCAGGTGGAACCCATGAAGGAAACAACAACAATCAGCATAGACAAACCCTAGCTCGAACTTAGCTCTGATACCACTTGTTGAGCCCTTTGGCCCCCACCCAAGCTCCGAAACCACTGTTGGGCCCTTTGGGCTCCCAAAAGGACTTTGAACAACTAAAGGAAACTCGCAATAGGTGTCACAGGCCTCTCTTAATCCAAAAGCTAGCTCAAGAATTAAGGCTTTCCCATTAGCCTATATACAAGTCAGCAATAACCTCTATGACCGATGTGGGACAAACCCAACACCCAGCACCTTAGCCCGACATTAGTGGGCTTTGTTCACCATGCTGGCCCATAATCCTACACTTGGTATATTTGGTACCCAAACCTTAGAGTGTTAGGGTCTACTTGTTCAAATTTTAGCCCATTTGGACACCGTTTGGCCCGTTCAAAAATTCGTTCAATTATGTCTGTTTGATAAAACCCTAAGTTTAGACTTTCCCAACAAGTGTACTTGTAACACCCTAAACCCTAATTAAATTACCTAATGAGGTTTAACATGAACTTAAGCAAGTAATTAAGTTAATTACCTTATGTGTTGCACATGTGTTGAATCTTTGCCTCGATGTGTGTGCCAATGTGATTCTAGTTTGATTCAGGTTCCATCTTTGTGCTAGGTTACACGGGGAGAGTTCGTTGATCTTGGATGTAGAGCTTCATTCATCCATGTCTGTATGACTCTTTTTCTTCACCTCTGTTTGGCTACTTAAGTGTTGATTTTAATTGTGTTATAGACATAGGACGGCGTTGGTGGTGTTTTATCGGATCCCTCTGATACCATGCCATTTAGCGAAGTTCTCTCATAGTTTAATAAAACTATAAGGATGAGATCCCTTGTTGGTTTTTGCACTGAAGATTTAAAATTTTATTATATAAGTCCCTCCCTAATCCTATATTGTATAAGTATGTGTTGCTTTACAGATTTCACGAATAAGAGAGTGAGTGGTATGTGTTGTATGAATTGCACTAATACTTTACACCTAAAGTAGTGCAATGTAGGAAGGGTACTGCAAGTGCAACATGTTTCATGAAATTATGGCACTAACCTAACTGTTTCGAACCACCATAGTACCGTGGCAGGTGATATATAGATGATGTCAGGGCGTAAGCTTCTTGAATGAATATAATTTTTGTCATGCATACATGCTAGCCTATGTAATAAGCTATCTTTGCTTACCGCCCCATGAGGCTTTTATGAAGTTTCTAAGTTTTCCATGGGTTTTAAGACAACTATCTCTCAGTATTGTTAATATTAGTAGTTATTTTCAAACTAGTAATCAAACTTATTTGATTACTAACGAATTTACTATATTTATGTAGGTGAGTATGCATGTCAGTGGCTGGCATAGGTGTACGAATCAAGAGACTCATGGCAGGGTATGTTCTTGTGTGTATGACTTGTTGTGCACCCGACTTATGTATTTTGGGGAAATTTGTTATGTATTTGAGATTCATGTATTATTTAGAATTACAGTTGTATTTGTTGTATTATGATTTGGGCCAGTGCCCTAAACATGGTTCTGGTGCATGTGGATGTGAAGTGTAATGTGTGCCTTAGTATTATTATTATTATTATCGAGTATTAACATTGGGGCACTCTAACAATCGCTTATAAGGTGTGGAAGCCTCATAGTTTCAAAACATGATGGGGAGCATACCAGGTACGCTAAACTTATTTGGTTGCAGTTGTAAGTGTGTTAGACTAACCTGGGTCAAAGATGCTTACAGTTCATACCATGTGAAGAGCCCACTTGAAAACTGGGTGTTAGGTTATGATGCCCTAACACTCAATGATGTCTTTGTATCTATGTGTTAAATTTTCATTTATGGGTACATGAAACAAGTAACCACGACCCTCATGTTACACAAGTTAAGTTCAGCATCATCATAAGAATAAGTATTACCTAACTTTAAGGTTTTAACTAAGTATAAGAACCGGATCATGCATCCGCATCCTTTCAAGCACAACCTCTGGGGTGTTGTCTTCATGTAGCCCTGACAGATCATCTATATTTTGTAACATTGCCCTATTAGTTGCTAAGGAGGTGCTGCCTCTCTTGTGACATAGAGTGCTCATACAAGGAGCTTCTTTAAAGTTAAGACATTTCCTATGTAATATGATTCAGTAAGCATTGTATGAAAAATCTAGTAAGGTGTCTATCTTAAGCCTCCTTAAGGGTTGAGATCTACTTCTATACAGTTTATATGCAATAGTCCAACAAAAAGCTTTTCAAATTATAACATCGTAATTTTGTTTGCCCTCGAACCAAAAAATGGGGTGTTACAGGAGTTAACTTGTATTGGATGTCGCAGTGGTGCAGAGCAGACAAATTTGGAAAAATATTCAATGTTGCCGACTATGGCATTGAGTGTCCCTATAACGATATGGCCCAAAGTGTAACACAACGGACCTAAGTTATCTTTTCAAAAGTAGTTAACTAAAGTTAAAGATTTATATTATTATATTATTTTATATAAATAAGAATAATTATTACTACGTATGGTCAATTAAAATATTGTATTGTTATGTCCTTCTAAAAGCTAGTTAATATAATATATTGTTTAAGAGACACCAAATTTGCAATTTTGGCAAGGATTTTGTATCACCAATGACTTGTATAGTTTACATTGAAATTACATATTGAACCGTTTACCATCGGTCAAAAAGGATGAAACTCGATAGTGATAGACGGTCAATAAAGCGATAAATGGTGCAGTGTTGGCTGAGAATTTGGTAAATGGTAATGGTAAAAGCCTTTGACTACACCATAACCACACTGCTAGCACCCCTAGTGTCGTGGTCCTGAGTCTTCTTATAACGACCCAGCCCAAAGTGCAATATAATAGGCCTAAGTCTTCTCTTTAAACTTGGTTTACTAAAGTTAAAGATCTATAGTCTATTTTAACTTATAAATAGGATCTTACCTCAGTATGTATTGAAAGTTGGACTAAGTTGAAAGATCTTACAAGTCCACACACCCTAGGAAATTTCATCTCAGAAATTCCTACACTTGGCCCATAACTAGCCCTAACCCACGTCCTTCTTGGGCCCGTTGCCAATAGCCTAGCCTATATCTCTAGTCCAACCCACCATCTAGTACAAAACTAAGTTGCTCTGATAATATGTGTAACATAATAGGCCTTATTGGATGGTAAGCAGTCAAGGTTGAGGGAGTCATCTCACAGTCCCAGTGTTGGAGGCTACAACACTAGGAAGTCTTGAAGAAGAAAAAAGTGAGTGTTGCAATGCTGGAAAGGGAACATCGCGGTGCTCGCGCTTATAACTTTAGTTAATTCCAAATTTATTAAACTGACTTCCACAAGGAAAACTCTAATACTTCTAACTATAAAAGAGCTATTCGTGCACGAATTTGGGAGAGTTATTCACATATATTCTTCCTTCTTTTGGAGGCTCTTCTCAAGGGTTTTGGCTCTCTCAAGGTGGATATTAATAGGAAGAGATTGAAAATTAAAAAGAAGAAGGGAGATTGCTTCTAAAGATTGGATTATAAGAGCTTTCTCTTTTCTTTTCTTTTCTTTGGGTTTGATTGTATTATTATTATGAACCTTTTGAATACTCTTGTTTTGACTTTCTTTTCTTTTTTTATGGAGTAGATTAGTTTATGCTAAAGAGTAGATGGATCTTAAATCAATGACTTGATATTTTATATCACATTAGTTGAAATTGACATTATTTTTTTCCATGAGAGTTATGTTTTATTGTGTTAAATGCTTTTATTTATTTGGTTGCGTAACACCCCAATTCAGTCTCAAGGGATGGACCAAATCATGATTTTATAAATCGAAAAACTATTCTTTCTGCAATTGCATGCTAACTTACAAAAGCAAATTTTTCAGGAGGCTTAAGACAGACACTATACTGGGTTTTTATAAAATGCATGCAGAATCATACTGCATAGGACAAATCTTAAGCTTAAAGCTCCTAAATGAGTGCTCTAAATCATAAGAAAGACAGGACCTCCCCTTATGACTAAGAGGGCAACTTTAGAATATGATGATCATTCCAAGCTATATGAAAGCAACACCCCCAATGCAACTAAGAGGTTCGATGCTATGACATGCTCGATTCTTATACATAATTTCAATAATTGGATTATATAGCTTGACTTCTTAACGTGGATGAGTGTTATAACGTACACATTGGGATGTGGTTACTTGTTCCACATACTATGCAAGAAAAGTTAAACAGAGAGGCATCATCAGATACTAGGGCATCCCTAACACCCCCGTCTTCATGTGGGTTCTTCTCGTGGTATGAATCATGTGATCCTCCTACCTCCGTTTTTCTACACACACACACACACACACACACGTGTACACACAACTACAATCAAGTAAGTTTCATATACCTAGGTTTGCTCTTCGTCATGTTCTAGGACTCCGAGGCTTAAACACCCTGTAGAAAATGTTAGCCTCAGTCCCAAAGTTTATCCACTTCACAAGGATAATAATAATAATATAATAATAACATTAAACACACGTGCACAAACATCATAGCATAATCCAATCCAACATACATAGTTCATGATCAAGTTAGGGCTCATGCCTAAAATACGGTCATCCAAAATAAGGTTCAATACAAGACACACACACATAGGTCCCTCACCACCACCTCTAAGCCTCCAATCCATGTGTTTAGTCCGGGCAACGCCGCGAGACCTCACCTACGTACATATAGAGAAATATGTCAGTAATCAAATGGGTTTGGTCACCGATCTGAAATAACAACAGGTAAAAATCAAGTCTAGCAAATGAGTATTTCATTACCAAGGGAACGGATAAAACATCAGAAAGCCTCACAAGGCTATAAGCAAGGACAACTTATTTAAAAGAGTGGGTACACTTACACAACAAAACCATACCATACTGAAAAGCTTACGCTCTCCCACCATGGTACTTAGGTAGCAAAGGAACAGTTAAGTTGGTGCTACAAATTTCGAAAATGTGTTGTGTTACATAGTACCCTCATACATTACACTACCTCAAGGTTTGAAGGAGTACTAATGCAATTCATACTACCCATACAAATCTCTCATGTTTGTAAAACTGTAAACCCTCATATACATATATAGTAGGCTTGGGTAGGGACTTGCATAATAAGTTTTTGGATCTTATTTTTCGAAAGCCATCAAGGGATCTTAGCCTTGAAGTTTTATTAACTTATGAGAAACATGACTAAATTGCCCAACATTGGAGAGATCCGATAAAATGTTGTCGATGCCGTCCTATGTCTAAAACAAATTAAACTTGACACACAAGGAGCCAACTAGACTTGAAGCAAATGAGAGTCCTATGTACCTAGATGACTGAACTTCCGCATCCTAGATCAACGAGCTCACCTACATATCCTCGCTCAAAGATGGAACCCGAATCTGACTCGGATCACATCAGCACACATATGAAGGAAAGGTTTTACACATGCACAACATATAAGACACTTAAGTAACTTAATTAGTTGCTTAAAGGAGTGTTAAACCTCATTAAGTAACTTAATTAAGGTTTAGGGTTACGTGTACACTTAGTTGGAAAAATCCAATACTTAGGTTTAATTGAATGGACTTATGTAAATTTTTTGGACACACCAAACGATGTCCAAATGTGCTGAAATTTAGATTAGTGGATAGAAAATTTACCATGTTTTGGCCTTCTATCCAACATAATAAAAAGGGCCCACTAAGGTCAAGCTAAGGTGTTGGGAAAAGTGTTTCTAGGCTGCGCACTAATTTTAATAAGTATCGTTTATGGGCTTGGAGGTTCCAAATGGGCCTGGGTTGTAACACCCCAAATCCAATTTGCTATTAACCGAACTGGAAATGTTACTGGGGACCAAACTGATTCTCAATTCAATTAATTTGGTCAACCCGAACTTAAGCGGAAGGGATCTATTCTAAGCGTCATAAGATGAAAAGCATGCCACAATGAATGTATGAAATGCACAACCTAGTAGGACGCTACGTGAATGATATGATGATGAAGAAAAGAATCACACTAAAAATCAAAATCACACCGTAATCGATTTAAATATTATGAAAATCCTATAAATAGACGGACAGGGTTTCCCCTAAAAGTGCAATAAGGAAACCACCATGTCCATCATCATATCACAACATATATATATATATATATAGATAGATACAAAACATATCACAACATCACATTCTATTAACATCACATCATTTTCCAAGTCATGATCTCCTGGCTGAGTCTTGACGTCATCTACTACTCATATTCTCATGGCTAGAAGTTTACTAACTTCAAAATTACCAACTTCATTCACAAAACATGTTCACCATGCATTAAACATCATCAAAATATTTCATAACAAGTTTTACACATTCACCAGCATCACAATTAAGCGTCCTATCGCCAGGCATGTGTGTGTGCAAGGATGTCACTGCTCATTCGTCAAGTCCGGCATATCCTGTTGTATCTGATGCTCACCTACATATATAATAGAAAACCGTCAGCAACGGTTGTCACTGGTCTAGAAAATAACTAATATCAAACTGTCTATGAGAGCTAACTCTCATTAAAAGAAAAACATGCATATACTCCAACAGAACTCTCATAAGGGTAACTACTGAGGAGCCATCGAGCTATAGTCTGGATGGCATCCCAAACTGACTGGTCTGATGCCTCTCTTGGCATTTTCTCATTTCTCTTATGGTCCTTCTGGACTACCAGTATATCCTAAACCCTCTCTGATCCTCCATATTTCTCCTAGCCTCGAGCACGAAGGCCAAGTACTCTCAGGCAGTCGCCTTTAGTACCCTTTGAACCACATGTCTGGACGTGCGCTATACTAAATAGTACCCGTAAACCCCACGTTTCTCCGGGTGTGAGGAACTCAAAATGCGGGTTGTCAGGATCCCTCGGGAATGGAACAACCCTCTCACTAATCCAGAGCCCGTTGTGACTGGCACGTGCACCCGCTCATGGTATGTGCGAGTCGGTTTCACCATCTCTCGTCTCACTGAAAACTCGATAAAATCTTATATAGGCCTGGGAAGGGATTTAATAATTTAGGCCCGAAGGCAACTTGCGGTGGATCTTGTTTTTGAAATTAGACTCGAGGGATCTCATCCTCGAGGGTTATTAATTTCTGGAAAACGGTTCGCTAAAATGACCCATGTTAAGTGGGGTCCGATAAATCACCACTTAACATGTCCTGCAACATACAATCCAAAGCAACAATAGAATAGATCGACAATCAAGAGTACGAGTCCTAAACGGACCTGGTAGAAGCTCCCAACAGGGTATCGCGCCTATGCGGCGAGCTCCTACACCGAACCTACACAAACAGGACTAAATTCTAATGCCCATGTACTCCCATATGATGCATGAATGACATGATGGATAAATCAAACAACACTAGGGCAAGCATGCATATCCTGATCAATCCAACAAATCCTAACAATCATGTCATATAAATCTATATTCCTAGGTGATCATGTCATCAACATCACAAATTTGTTACTATGTAATTTAAACATATCAATTAACTAAATAAAGATCATAATTCTTTTTAATAATCAAACTAATACTCAATCATAACAATTTAATCATTAGAACTAGATGTGTAATTCACAAGTCTAATTATCTAACCTTAATTAACATCAATATGGACATGCACATATTTTTAATTAACTAATCAATTATTTTTCATAATTATAACAACATAATTTCAAAACCCTAAAATTAGTACACAATCAAATCTATGAATATTACCAAAATGATGTACATGCTGATGATGGTCAATCATATATAAAAATGAAATAAAAATTAAATCTTTATACCTAGGTTGGCGATTACTCGGTGACGGCGGCGACGACTGCATTGCCGGTGCTGTAAGGAGGGAGACGGCGGCTGTGGCTGCCATCCCAAGGGCGACATTGAGAAGGGGAAGGGTAGCTCGACGTGGTCGGAGCACCACTGGCTGCGGCGATGGCCAGTCGCCGGAGCGCGGCTGTGGGTTGTGGCCGGCTAAGGTGAGGGCGTACAAGCTGTGGGGTCGGCTAGGGAGTGGGGAGAAGGCTAGGGATGATTGAGGTCGGCTAGGGGGTGGACTATGTGGCCGGAGGTGGTGCGCGACTGGTCGGCGGCGGTGCTAGTCGCCGGTGAACATGCATGCAAGCGGCGGCCCTGTTTTCAGCATGGGTCGCCGTGCATGTCGTCGCACAGGCCGGGGAATGGTTGGACAGGATGAGGAAAGGGCTAGGGAGGGTCGCCAGAGGTCGTTGCCGACGTTGATGGCTGGCGGCGACACATGCAGGTGGCGGTGGGTGACTGTAAGTGGAAAAACAGAGAGAAAAGGAGGAAGAGAAGGAAGGAAGAAGGGGCGGAGGTGAGGCGGAGTCGACGGCGAGGGGGTCGCCAGGGTGGTGGTGGTCGGCGGTGGCGAGGGTGGTCACTGGCGGAGCAAGGGGAGAAAAAAAGAAAGGTTGGGCGGCTTGGAGGAGGAACCAGGGGGGAATAAGAAGAAGAAGGGAAAAGGTCGAGGGCAGTCTTGTAATTAAAACTTGACTCGCTCCCGCCTCGAGTCAACAATAATAATTAAATTCTAAAAAATATCAAATAAATATGATAAAATTCTATAAATTAAAATATGCTCAAATAAATAAAATAACATGTTCTAAACCTACCAACCCACCCAAAATCCTATCTAACACATCCTAATACGATAAACGACCTAATTCTAATTTCTACGGTCTAATGCATGAAATAATAAACAATCTGGCATACTGTCGTATATTCTGATAACTCATTTTCCTGCTGTGTTACTGACGTTATCATCATACACTCGGGTATACTTGACCCTCATGGCTCAAAGACCTGGAAAAATAAATAAATAAATAAATATATATATATATATATATTCGACGCGGTGGGATCGAACATTGGTATCCATGAATTTATTTAAATTATTTACCCGCTACCCGGTTAATTATCAATTACCCGGTCAAGTGGAAAGTATTAGTTAACCGGTTAAGTATTTTTACCCGGTTAAGTAAACCATACCATCTAACCATTTAACTGAACCATACCATGTACCCGTTTAAGAGGTTAAGTGAAATGGTAAAGTGAACCGTATCACTTACCCATTTACCCGGCAACGAAGTGTGTTTTCATAAACCCTAAGCCTTCTTTCATTTTATAAGGAGGAGGGAGGGGGCGTCATGCACATAAGCTCCTTGGACAAACGCCGGCTTCCCCATTGTTTTAGTAAGTTTCTTCCTCTCTTCTTCAAAGTTTGCATGCATACATATGATCAAACATTATAATACAAGATAATCATGGAAACTATGACTTGAAATCAACAAGAAAAAGGGTAGATTTCATAGAATTTATAGCCAAGGATGGTAGCACGTTCTGCTGAATTGCAGCAGCGGCACCATGGCGATTGTGTCACAACCAGTTGCATATACCACGCAGCAAGGTAGTGTTTCACTTCTTTTGGGCGTTGGGTTGTTGTGCGGGAAGAAGGGGACGCTTTGGGCGGTGCTGCTGGCCACGTTTGAGTCGCCATAGCAGCAGGAAGGTCGCCATGGCTGCTGGTTCGTTGGTGCAGAACTTAGTTGGACGTGGTTAGTTGTTGAAAGGCACAAGCTTTAGGCTTCCAATTGGATTGCTAGGAAAGGGAAGCAGTTAGGGAAGGAAGTGAATTGGTTTTGGGTTGAAGAAGAGGACGCCAAGGCTGGGTTTTGGTGCAGGAACGTCGCCTAGGATAGCTGCTGTAAAACGTGGACGTTAGGCTTCATCTTGGGTGGTTTTAATTTGTTGTTGATGCTGGATTAGGATGTTTGGATGGTTGTTTAGCTAGGTTGCATAGGGAAGAAGAAGAAGGGCGTGATCTAAGTGGTGCCAAGGTCTGGTTGGTGCTGGTTTTGGTGAAGAGAAGGAGGGTGACGAGAAGAAGAAGAAGAAGAAGAAGAAAATGGCAGTTTGGTAATTTCTGGTTGACTCGATATGGGTTGAGTTAAAAATCATAATAATAATACCAACTTGTATTCAAATCATTAAAATAAATAATTTAAAAGAGATATGAGTTAAGTGGTCAAAATAATAAATTTATAAATTATTACATGAAATTAATAAATTTCGATCGGGATAAACGGTAATTAATTAATCGGCTGATTAAAAGCAATTAACTTAAATTGAAGGGTTAAGAGGAATATATAATAAAGACTTCACCTTTATCATATAAAAGTTATATTTGATAAATAAAACGATTATTCTTATAATAAATTCGTAAAGTAAAATAATGGATCAATAAAAGATAATCGCGTACAAATTACGCGATAGCATAATTAATTAAATAAAGAAGTGTTGAACCTTATCGAATTAAATAAATTAATTAATGTGGAATATATTAAATATTTAGTTGCATGCATTTTCGACGCGAGTAAAATTATACTAATGTATAATTTTATGCCCCATTCATATTAGGGTTAGCGGATTACAGTCGGACGAACCCGCAAGTCAGGTACGTATAATAGATAGAACATCGTATTTTCCTTGTTGGTAGCCTAGGTCGGCCTGAGCCCAGATTCGACCACCATGCACGAAGTGCAACCGGGGTCAAAGAATTGACTCAGTCCGACACTGGGTCGTGTATGTGTGTGAATCTTGTAATGCATCGATATTGTTTTGGAGTAGTGATAGCCGCCCCATAAAAAGGCTACGGCCGGGGTGAGTGAGGCACAGCGATTCCTCCATCGCACTAGAGTGCAGTGATTGCCGCCCCATAAAAAGGCTACGGCCGGGGTGTGTGAGGCACTGACACTGAGTGCAGTGATAGCCGCCCCATAAAAAGGCTACGGCCGGGGTGTGTGAGGCACTAGCACTAGAGTTGGCAGTGAGAGCTTCCCCACAAACGGGGTGTAGCAATCACGTGAGTGTAGTGATAGCCTCCCCATAAAAAGGCTCCGGCCGGGGTGTGTAAGGCACTAACACTAGAGTGCAGTGATAGCCTCCCCATAAAAAGGCTACGGCCGGGGTGTGTGAGGCACTGGCACTAGAATTGATAGTGAGAGCTTCCCCACAAACGGGGCATAGCAATCACCTGAGTGCAGTGATAGCTTCCCCACAAAAAGGCTACGGCCGGGGTGTGCGAGGCACTGGCACTGGAGACGGTAGTGGTAGCCTCCCCATAAAAAGGCTACGGCCGGGGTGTGCGGATCACAGCGGACACCTCCTCCGCATTGTTTTGGAGTATAGCGGAATTGCTCCACCGCATATTAAAATAAATATATGGAAATGGTGGAATGTACTTGATTCGTTTTATTTATTATACTACTTAGTGTTGTAATCACTAACGCGGAATTGCCTCCGCAGGTGTGCAGATTCGAGATTAGATGATTGACAACTAGAGCATGGAGCAAAGTAATATGAGGACTCCTATTTTTATTTGTTTGAGAAATAAGTGTGGCTGCTGGGAAACGGTCTAAGACTGTGGGAACCTTTATTTTATACTTGTTTTAATTATTATACTCGGCATTTAGTAGTTTCATATTGGTAACACCTAGCCAGCTAGGCCCACAATATTATTGTGAAAAATGGCGGGTCGTTACAGGTAGCCTCGGCTCGGCACACGTTGCAAATTGACTCAGCTCAGTTACCGATGGCTAAATCGATTGGTTCGCGAGTATAGAAACGCTGAATCGAGTCACGAGTTTGCTATGGGTCCTGGTCACAGGCTAGTAAAGGTCGTGGTCTTGGGGCAAGCAACGGAGCTAAGACATCAAGGCATTAGGTCGAAGTGGACTCGAAATTCCGTTAATGTGGCGTGGTCATTTGTGAGATCCCTCAACTTAGTCCCACATCTAATACCTACTGGGAGAAGATCCTGTTTATAAGTGGGAATGGACTAGAGATCTTTAACTTCCGGGGTACCCATTTTAAAGAAATGACTTGGCCCATTACGTTGCACTTTGGGCTGGGTCGTTACAAATGGTATCAGAGCCGACCTGGTTCCGTGTTAGATGGTGGGCTGGATTAGAAACGTTGGCTAGGCTGCCGGTCACGGGCCAGAAAGGTCGTGGGCTGGGGCTAGCAACGGGCCAAGAATAGGCATTTCGGGGACGAAATTCCCTAAGGTGGGTGGATTGTGAGATCCCTCAACTTAGTCCCACATCTAATACCTACTGGGAGAAGATCCTGTTTATAAGTGGGAATGGACTATAGATCTTTAACTTCCGGGGTACCCATTTTAAAGAAATGACTTAGCCCATTACGTTGCACTTTGGGCCGGGTCGTTACACATTTCTGGAGCTGGGTGACCCTATTGGGCTTGAGAAAATCGTAACACAAGATCTACTGAGCCAAAGGGACCCAAATTTTAAAATGGTGTTATGGGGACATAACCTAAAGTGTGGAAGAAATTTCATGTGATTTAATCACCATTTGCTAGGGTTTTCAATTTTACATCCAAAGTTGGGGAACTAGGTTTCACCCTAAATTCCTGCACACTCTAGAATACAGATTAAACTAACCATGTAAAGGATTTTTAATTAGTATCAAAAACTTACATATTTTTAGTATAAACTTAGTGAGTCCATCCATAATTTTTACAGATTTTATTAACCACTTTTCATTTGCTCACCACGGAGAAAAATATCAGAGAACGGCAAATCACAAATACATCACATCAAACACACCAAATAATTAAGGGTTTTGTTCATGCCTTTTAAGTGGTTATTTTAGTGTGGTAAATTTATAGAATCAAGCCAAAAGTTAGATCCACAAGCATACAAAAGATGGACATCATTAGAAACCTACATCAGGGTTTAAAAATTGGGGAAAGAGGTGGCTAGTCACAAAGACCATGAAAGCTGCCATCTTTCGCCAAGTTTGGCATCCCTACATGATCATAAATGCCATAACAAACAAGTTGATCAACCAAAAAGTTGTAAAGTTTCTCCTGTGAGTGCAACAAGACAAATATCATGCAACAAAACTACCTATAACACGAGATATTAATTTTACACTAAAATAGTACATGTTACAACACCAGAACACTAAAAATACATATTTATTTTTATATACATTAAAATGGGATGATTTCAAAGCCTTACACGCCTAACACATAGATATATATATGATAAAAATAAATAAAAATTCAAGCAAACAAGCATACACATGAACATAGCATAAAACAATGCAAAGAGGTGGAAAAGGGAACCTTTACTTCAAAGGGTACTAAGGAGAGGATCTCTTATGACTTCCTACCCCAAGACCTACGACTCTAGGTGGCTTGGCTTGGCTTGGAGAGGCATAGGAGAGGCTAGTAAGGGCTGGGTGGAAGAAGAGAAGGCAAGGGAGCAAGGCAAAAGTCGGAGCAAACAAAGAGCAAAGGGTAGAAATTGAGGGAAAGAGGGGGTTTAAATAGAGAAGGGAAAAGGTCCCAGTGCAAGGGTGTTCTCCTAGGGTTGTTGCACTAGCTCTGCAAGCTGGACAGCAAAAAGCTAAAGAATTGGGGCACGTGAGCTACTTAACCGAACTGCATGCAAGTTTGGCTCAACTCTAAGTTGCAAGGGCGTTGGTGCATTGCCTTTTGCTAGTAAAAAAAGGGGGTGGGGGAATTCAAATTTGAGTGCAAGGGTGCTGTGCGGGTGCCCTTGTGCCCTAACCTGAAACTCTAAAACTAAAGAAGGTTGGGTGCAAAGGTGCATTGCTGATTACCCGCACTTAGGATTTCTACCTTAAGGCGCCCAAGGTGACCTCGAGAATTTCACAATGGTCGAAAAAGGGTTCAAACACACTATAAAGAAACTAGACTCATGAGGGACTCAGTTTTAACATCTAAATAGACTCAATTTGACTAAACTAAAAAATAAAAGGACTAGCCACATAGCTTCCTACAGTGTTATTGATGCCGAAAGAAGCTAGGACCAGGCAAACACATAACATATCATACTCAAACCACGACAAGAAGGACCGAATCTAACTAACTCAAGTTGGATAATGACCAAACCGACTAAAAACCTTTGGGCAAACAGCCCAAGTTTTATAGGTTAGTTGTTAAAGCATTGGAGGTTTTGAAGAGAGAAACTATGCTAAATAATTAATTAATTGATAAATTGATTTTGCACTGTTTGTCGGTGATTTATAAAACATATCCATAAATTGAATGTGATTAATCTGAATAGAAGTCATTGGATTTACGTGCTTCGTTTAAATTTTAGTCTAAATAGAAAGGTTCACAGAGTTTAATACATCTTAATTAAAATTAATTGAAAATAGACCCAAGAAGAGATATTTGAAGTTGATTAATTTTGAGATATATTTAATTAGACCTGAATTGGGATAATTAAATAATTGGAATTCCACCACCTCATGGGAATTAATAATTAAATTTCTTCTCTATAAATATTTTTTCAATAATTGGTCTAAGTGAAATTAAATCTCTGGCATATTATTGAGAAAAACCTTAATTTTAGATTAGACTCTTGTTTTATTTTAGATTCCATTTTAGATTAGAATTTAGTTCGATAAAAGATCTAAAAATTAATATACTCTTAATTGACATAATTTAGTTTAATAATTTTAATTGCGTAAATAATATTTTCCTTGTGGGATCGATACTCTATTCATTACTATATTACTTGATCACGAATGGTACAGCTGGCATTATAATAAATTTGTTTCCCGTTTACTTGTAATTTCATATTTATAATTATCAAATTTTTGTTTCTAATTTTATTTAAATTCAATTTTCAATTACAAAATTAATATTTTTATCTATCATGACTCCAATAATAATTTTAAAAGATTTTTAAACTAATATCTCTAATTTCTAAAATTTTTAAAATAATAAAATATTTTATTTGGTTTATAAAATATATATTTATGTTTAAATTTTTAAATATTAAAAAAAATCTTATAATCCGTGCAACACACGAATGGTATGCTAATGGGCGCATGTTCACGCTTGTGTGTGCGTGTCTGCATATGAGAGTTAAAAATTAAGTTGGGAGTTTTCTTCGTTGGGTCTATTTTGGGCCTGCATTGACATTAAATGATTATGGGCCCACATTGACAACATAGGGCCCATATTTTTCTAATAAGTATATTAACTTAAAAATTACATATTATTCTTTATTATTTGTTTGGGCGCGAGATTGCTGTCTTCACGAACCAGTCTTCGCTTCGGGTTGAAATAGGTTAGATGAGTGGGTTTGGTAGGGCCAAAGGCACCCTTGTCATGGTAAAAAATTGTGCGAGTTAAATAAAAATAACACAGCGAGTGAAGAATAAACACCCAAGAGATTTTTACGTGGTTTCTTATGGTTTAATTTGAATCCCTAATTCAGTTTACGGTGAGATTGATACTCATAATCCACTATTTATTCTTTTATTGTACACTTTACACTAATAATAGTGAATTATGCCGTTTTTTTATTTGATCTGTCTTTAATAGCTTTGACTCTAATAACCTGGTTTATCTCTTTATGGCCTTCAAGTCTTCAAAATAACTTCACCACTGCATTCAGAGCATCCAAAAATGATGGTGTAGCAAGTTTTGTCTCAATCCAAGATCGGGAAGACAAAATTATTTCCGAAATGATAATAGGCTGAATCGTCTCGGGTTGGTTCAAACAAGGAAAATGTTGGACCCGGCTAGGTGGCGTACACAGGTGCTAGAGATTTATGGGTGAGTTGAGCTATAGTGGCACATAGTACGCCTGTCCAAATCTGGTCGTGGACACGTCGTGGACGTAGTCTAGGATCTGGATCTGGTAACGGGTCCATGGGCAATTGAGTTACTATCCACATCAGGAAGTCCAACAAACAAAGGGGGAAAAAGTTGAAAAAAATGCAAATTGTATTTCGTCAATTCCTCTTTTAAACTTGGAAAAAATTGGCATTGGGGCTAATGTTCATCCAAACTATGTAATTGAACCTAAGTAATCATCCCTGGTTGAGCTTATGCTTTCACAGCTAATCAGCAGAAATAGTGGTTTTAAAATTTATGGAAGAAGATAAGATGAATGAGAGGATTAAAAGGGCCAGTGAGGAATTTCATGGGCTTAAAATGAGCAATAAAAAATGATTGGGCAGGTGAGGATTCAGTGGTCGTAATCAAGAACTTTATAGATGCAGAGTTTTATAAAAGCACCGCATTAATGTGAAAAAGGGGCGAGGCTTGTACCTTGAAAAAAAAAGAGAAGAAGAACAGAAGAAAGAATTAGGAAAAGGAGAGGGAAGGGAGGAGTCCATCATTGGAGAACTTTTTTGGCGACCCCCAAACCATAGTTGCTACCCATTAAAGAAAAAGGACCACCTTCTTGCTTGTCACCACCTCCATCATTGGAGTCGACAAAATATTATTTCTATTTGTAATCCTCATAAAAGTTATTTGTCATTACTATTCCTAATAAAAACTCTTCCCATTATTGTACTATAACAAACAACTCTCCATAAATTAAGTCGTATCTTTAACTAATTAAATTTTTGTTACATACTAAATTCTTATTATTTTGCAGTTTTACCATTTGTTATTAAGGAAAATTCCCTTGTATCTTATTATTTATAACTTTTGTGTTGGAAAAGTATACTATCTAAGTTACTAATTATTTTGCTATTTTTCCTTTGTTTTATTAAGAAGGTAGTACTGGTAATTAATAGTAGCTTTAGAAAAATTTTAAAGCAAATATTGTTGCTGTGCTGCAGCACAGCCAGCCAACGTGGCTGTGCTTGATTTTTTCTATAGCCGTTAGGATTCTACCCAACGGCAGTAAATAAAATCCCTCTGTATATCTCGCTCAACATCTTCCAACTCCAACTGCCGCCGCCGCCCGGCCATGCCCGCTCCCGCGCCACCTCGTCAGCGATGTCGCACGTCTTTTTCAGCGCAACATTTGTCTGTCAGAGCGGATCGGGAAGGAGGCGTCGGTGACTGTGGCCCGGGGCGTGGCGTCGCCGGTGTCGGGGAACATTCAGGCTGCCGGGGTGGCGGTGATGGCGAGGAGGGCGATAGCGAGCGGTGATCTGAAGGAGGTGCGGAGGTTGGGCAATAGGCACTACAAAAGGGGGAGCTTTGCGGAGGCGCTTGGGCTGTACGACGCGGTGTGCCGGAGCAACAGGGCGGCGCTCATCAGGCTCGGCCGGCTGCCTGAGGACGGTGGTGGAGTGCAAGTTGGCGATTGGGTTGGATCCGTCGTTCGGGCGCGCTCACCAATGGCTCACTTCTCTTCTTCATCGGTAAACATGGTTTTTTTGTTGCATTTTGTTTGTAGACTGTTGTGCATCAAACAGGACACTCTGTACTTCTCGATTGGATTGTGCAGGTTATGTCCAAGGAAGGGCTGCTTCCATCCACCGAAGAAGAGTTGAAGCGAAGATATGTGGTTGACCAACTACAACAGGTTTATTCCTCTTTATCAAAAAATTATAAATGTTGTTCCTTTTACCGTTTTCATCATTGCTGTTATCAAAGCTTATTATGTTCTTTTTTGTAGATTGTGATTTTGTGGGCAAAGAACATGGCTTGGCAGCGTCGCATGGCTAAGAACTTGATAGCCAGCACAAGCGCGATGATATTGACCTATGGGTCGTATGGTCTTGGGGTAAGCTATATAACTTGGATTTTTGTTTTTTTATTTTTTTTGTTGATGAATAATCACATGAATTTGGCATAATATTTTGCTTGCTAGGATGAATAAGAACATGATAGGAAACGCTGTTTGCCTTCTTTTTATTACGAATTGAGACTATGGTTTTACTTTATGGGGGTGTAGAGCACTCTATGGTAGAGCAAAACCCATGCTACCGGAAAATTGATTTGTTTTGTAGAATTTTTGTCTTTTCCTAATTTTTGTTCTTTAAAGTCATCGTATTGTTAACCTTTTATTCAACTTCCCATTAGGCTCATGGATCGTTTTCAAATATTGATGCCTTATGCGTTGGACCTGCATTTGCTACTAAGGAAGTAAGTGCATTTTAGTCTCATGTTTATATAGAAAATCCCCCCCTCATATGGGTACAATCATGTTTTGAGCTATTTCCTTAAATCTGGCAAGATGACTTCTTCGTTGTTCTAAGAAATATGCTTCAGAGTAGGAGCGAGGTTTCAAAGATTGCATGTGTTCAGGATGACTTCTCTGGAGTTTGTTGCAATGAATCAATTCTCAAACAGATCCCTAATTTGGAGGTGTTATTAATCATCTATACTAGAAGTCGTGATCTATATTCTTTTCATTGAATCAATGGAATTATGTAATTCTTTTATATACCTATAACTAACTTTTTATTGTTTACTATAATTTTGTAGCTCGAGAAGGTTCAAGGATTTTGTGACCATAATCCAACGGAGTATTTTGACGCCTCTCTTCCTGTACCAAACAAGCTCTTCTACTGGGGACTGGCTCCTTCTCGGAGCAGGTTCAATGATAAATATGCTGTCGAAGTTGATTTCATGAAACACATTGTGAAAGTGGACTGGATGATTACCAAGACCATGGAGGCAGCGGCTCAAACTGACCATTGTTAGAGCTGCTAAATATGCAAAGAATGCTCAAGTTGATAGCAAACGATGCAAGGCATGCTTGTGTATATCGGCCTACGGCCGGCAAGGAAAACCTGTTTTCTCTCCGCATTTAGCATCCTACTTCTTTGGCTACACAGGCGTGGTGCCAGAAAATGTGCGGATGCAGTAGGTTTAGAGGATAATATAATTTTTTTTTTGTGATTAAATAGGTGAAACCGAGTTCATGACAGATTTTGTGGCCTTATTTTTTGCTGTGGTCATTTCAAACCATGTGTGTATATAAGTTGAGCAATCCTTATAGCTTGTTTTACGTACTCCTTTGACATTAAACAGAGACATGTTTATTTGGAATGCCTGCTTGAACTGATGTCTGCGTTTGATAAGGCAAATTGGGACTTGGGAGCGTTCTTGTCTAAACTTTACTCAACTCGGGGAGTATTCGATGGTACGATTAAGGAGCATAAAAAGCTTGGAAGCCAGTCAAAGCCTACGGCTACGACGCAGGATTAATTTTACAAACGAAATCACAAAATCCATAGGAAAAAAATAGAACTTTCCAAAGTTCTCAAAATCCTCCCCTAATTGTCTTTCCCCATAATTTTGCATAATCAAATTACAGACGTTTCATTGATTCAGTGCAAACTATATAGACGCTTTTCCGCACTTGCATTTTTGCAGAAACGGATACCTAACCCTGACGTCATTCTTTTTCACACCTGCAACAAGGAGAAACTACATTTAGACTTCAGCCATAGTATGAAAAATTACCAAAACCAGTAATCCAAACATATCCAGCAATAAATACACAAATTGGATTGTATATCTCACTTGCTGCAAAGTAGTGGTACATCAAAAAAGCAACTGAAGACTAAACAATGGACAAGTAAGGCCTTTGAACATGCAATACGATGATGACGACGATAACGGCGACGATGATGATGAAGACGATGATGATAATGACTTTTAACAAATGCAGGTAAATAGTTGATATGAAATAAAAGTTTCCATATATATTTTTAATTTATCAAGGCAATGATATCCAATAACCTGCTGACCCTTAATTGCTGTGAGAAAGCACTCGGGCCAAAATCTGAAACTTTCAGTACACCATATGAATCGAGAAGTAAGTTTTCGGGCTGCAAAGAATCACCACATTGTGAGTACCTAGCTTCTTGTCATTGTAAAATGTATCAAAACAATTGTTTCTTGCATCACCAGACACCAAACAGTTGTGAGTACCTAGCTTCTTGTCATGGTCAGTACTTACATTACTAAACAGTGGATCCAACATTGGCTCGGCATTGGGAGTTGACACCAATCTCAGACCAAAGAACTTCTGAGATGGAAGCTTCAAAGTCCTTGTATGACAATGATCATCAAGGCTTTGGGTGATCAGTAAACAATCTATCCCAGGAAGATCAGCAATCTACAAAAAACACCACAATGTCAACCAACCATGAAATTCCCAGAAGTAGCGGTAGCCACAAAAAAAATATACGATCGACACCTAAAAATTTTTCAAAACCTTCTTGGCAGCATCATAGAGCCAAGGAATCCCAAAATCTAAATTACCCACCAGAATTGGATCCACTAGGATCTTACCGTGATATATGTTGACCCTATTACATGCAAACAGACGTTTCACAAATTAGCCAGCCGGAGTACTTTTCTCTTGCCAAAGAAGAATTTCACTTCTGTTCAATTTTATCACTCGAGCATTTTGAAAAAGACTAAATGGGGTGGGCATAACAACTACAAACGTATGAAGGAAAACAAACAATTGATGCAACAATATTAATGAAAAGTATGCCATTGTTGCCAATAATCATATTCCAAGCCTTACTCCAAAACAGTAAATTGGATTTGGGTCACTTGATTTCAACCAGAAAAATTATTCATTGAATTACCAGATCAGATCCATTGGAAAAAATAATCCCAGCTGCAACAGAAGCAAAATTAACTCCATGAACCATTTCCTCAAGGGTACCACCTTGCCCAAGAAAAGGTGGAACAAATGGAAGTCCTAGGCATATGGCTACAAAGAAAAATGCACAATCACACCGTGAAGAAAATTTTAAAAAAGCACAAATAAGTGCTGAAAAGATTTTCAGTAGTACCTCACCAATATTTTCCTTTAATTTCAAGCACATTGTATAGGCAATTCGCCCTGATTTGACTACTGTTTACAACTTAAAGCTACGCAAAACACCATGTGTTTAATCCATTGCAGGTTATCAATTTTTAAAAGGGTTTAATGTTATCAATTTCGACCAAAATCGACATCCTAGATTCAATGTAGATGAAAACCAACAAACAGTTCATCTGAATAAATTGTAGTAGTAAACACTCAATTCACCAACCAAGCAAGCACAAAAATCCCCAATCCAAAGCTAAAAAAGCAACAGAGAAAATCCAGATCCATCACCAACCAAAAATACCATCACCACATCATTCACCAAGACTATAAAGACCAACACAATAATGAACAATACCTGTGAGCACCTGATCCATCCCCAACCACAGGACTAGATCTGCCATAGCCTGCACACACCGAAGCGTCTCCTTCTCCGCGCGCTCCTGGTTCTTGGCCCCGATCTTGTTGAGGATTGCGTGGATCTTGCCGTCGCCGTCGGGGGAGACGAGGCCAAGGAGGGCGTCGATGTTGGCGGTGACGGCGTCCACGGTGGAGACAGAGCGGGCTACGCCGGCGATGAGTAGATGGAGATCAAGAGGGGTCGGGACGTCCATGGCATTTGAAGACAATTGTAGAGTGCTCGTGTTGCTGCCTTCATTGGATGGTTTTTTAACGGCTAGATTAAAATTTGAGCATAGCTAACATCGGTGTGATGCAGCACAAATTCCCTTTCCTCAATTTTAAAAGACTTAATTATAATTGATATCACGGATATACATAGTTCTATAGCATATTCTGATAATTTATGTAAGCAATTTTTTTAAAAAATATAACGTCATATTTATAGTCGATTCAACTTTCAATAACTAATTAATTAAATATTTTCATAAATATATGAGTCTTAAAATATAATTAATGATTAATAAAGTAAGAATCTTGAATCAAATCAATACTAATAAAATAAAAGATTCTACACCTCGAAAAATTACTAAAGATAAGTAAGAACCCTCGTTGGTTTCATTTCGATTTTTAAAGCATGCGCAATTTAAGTAAAATTTTTTTAATTAAATAATATTGGTTTCGATAATTAGATTTGGTCGACTAAAACCAAGCAAACTTAATGCTCACATCTCATCCCTTGGGGCAAAAGACTTTTAATCCCATTTTAAACAAATATTGAACTTAAGTCGCGTAGTTGAGTTGAGAATGAGAATGAGGATGTGTTTGGACCCATTAAGACATGAATCCAGCTCTCGGAAAATGTTATATCTATTTCATTTACTATATTATTATCAAATGTGAATCAACCATATTAAATTCAATCCGATAAAAACTATAAATAATATAAATTTTAATATTCAACTAGGCAAGATGTCCGACACAAGCCACTTGTAATATATATAAATTTTAATTTTATATATAAACTCTTATTATGAAATGAAATAAAATATAATAATTTAATATATTACATATACACTGTGATTGAACTTTAACACAAATATTAATTAAATATGAAGATAAATTATATTAATTAAATTTTTTATTATATATTTTTCTAGATAATTAGAATAAATTTAATATATAGGGAATTAAAAATTTAAATTAATCAGGTTCGAATTGGTAACCCTTCACAATGAGGGATATTTTTTTATTTTTTATAAAAACTTTAAAATTAAGATTAACTAGATTTGAAACTATGACTTTTAACACTGAGAAATATTTTTTTTTTCAAAATTTTGATTAATTAAATCTTTTACTTGTAATCACTTTCTATTATAGAATTCTGATTTTATTAATAAAGAGCAGATGTGAAAAAAATTAGTAAGAAAATTTTATTTTAAAATTTTAAAATATCACACGTTCAAATCGAATATAGTCGTATAGACATCAATCTAAATCTGATTTTAATATTTTCGAACATAAATTATATCTAAATAATTCGAACCTGTATTTGATGCAAACTATTTAAGATCGTATGAAGAAATGGGTTGGATAGGGATGGAATTTGCAAATCTCCTAACCCATCCTACCCGAGAGGAGGGTGTTCTCGCCGCCAGGCAGCAGGTGCATACATATATCCGGGAACAGTTTCTTTTTTCTTTACGAACAAAAATAAATATAACCGGCAGCCGAGGCCACCCTCTAGCCCCACTCCCCAAAGCGAAAACTCCTATAAATACCCTATCTCCCTCTCCTTTTCTCTTGCCCTCGTTTCTCTTCTCTCTTCGTCGACGCCACCGTCCAACCCTCCCCTTGTTCTCGTAGCCTTTGACCCCGTCCTATCTCGTCCTCCGATTCTTCTCCCTTCGCATTCAAGGCTTATCGAGGTGAAGATCCCCTCCTCCCTCTCGATTTCCAGCTCTTTAATTTCTTTTTGATGACTAGTCTGATTCAATTGCTTCGATTTTGATTGTTGTGAGAGTGGGCAGTCTGGGATTTTTAGTGGTTCAGGTTTGTCGATCTCGGACCGTTCTTGGACCGATTCGTTGTTAGGTGGATCTTGGGTTTGGGGGGTTTGATAGTGTGTAGTTGATTTGCTTGGGTTGGGGTTGAGTTTGAGGTTTCTGTGTGTTGACTTGAGGGTGGGAGAGGTGTTAACAGTAGATTGGTGGTTCAGATTGGGCGGCATTGCACTTGTTGGGATTGGTTTCGTTTTTCTTTCTTCTTTTCTTATGGGGTTTGTGATCTGATTTATATGAAGGTAATTATGTCACTCTGATGGTGCAACTTTGATTCAATTGTCGTCTTTGTTTAAAGATGTCTGATTGGTCTTCTAAATTTGTTTTTGTTCTTACTTTTATTGCTATATTATTTTTTATTAGGAGATTGAAATTAATAAATATTATCTTATATTATCAAATGAAATTGTCAATGGTCTCTTTGCTGTAAGTTGTGTTGCCTGTTGGTTCTAAGATCTGATGAAGTTAAGATGATCTTGATATGCTGTGGTTGAGATTGTCGTTTCTAGAGAGCTTTTTGTTCCTTTCTATTTAATTTATTTTTGCAGGGGATTTTGCTCGAAATTCCGTCATTGCTGTCTCTTATTTATCTGTTCTGCAAATTTTGATCATTTTGTAGCAGCCCCAAATATGTTTTGAGTTAGTGTGTAAACTATTAAGTTTAAGAGGTTCCCTGTATATTATTGGTGCATGGTTCTGTTGTGTTCAAACGTTGTGTGCTAATGATTTGTATTTTTCTTTGGTTATTGTTATTGATCTGCATCATGCCATTTTCAGTTAAAAGAATATCATCCAAGTCATACACTTCAGGGGGATTGATTGATTTGGGGCAGAAGAGACAAAAAATTGAGGCAGCGATAAATATTTTGCATTTAAATTACAATATCCTAGTTGTATGCATTTATCCATGAGATGGGGTCGCGAGGAAGGCCTATTTTTGATCTCAATGAGCCACCTTCTGAAGAGGAAGAAGGAAGTAGTTCAGTGCTTTCTTGCCAGCCCCATATGATGCTCGATTCTGCAAAGCAATCAACCTCTGCTTTGTTTGTTCCTTCGGAAGGTAGCCAACGGATGGTAAACAACCATGGTTTTTCTCATGCATCTTCAGTTTCTGGCTTCCAACCCTTTGTCAGGGTTAAAGATGCAAATTGTGCAAGAGGAGCATTAAAAATGGATGTAATAGAGTCTAAACCTGTTTCATCTCCTTCTGCCAGAGTTGATTCTGGAGGGGAATGTACCGGACTAAAGTCTGCAAAATCAGAAAATGAGGATTGTCAAGTTATGGAAAGAGAAGAAGGAGAGTTGTCAGGCAAAGAAGGTAACACTGATACAACTAATTGTAGTGATAGGGACGTACTAAGGAATAAGGATGGGGTTGAAGATGCCAAAATTGTTGACATGGTTCCTAATGATGTGAATTCCAGTGGATGTGCCAAGGACGAAGTTTTAGAAACTATGAAGGAAGAAAAAGCTCATGAATCCTTATCATTAGTGCCAGAAATAGAGCAGGAAAGTTGTAAAAGTCTTGAAGGTAGCAGAGAAGATGGAACAGCAGATGGACTTGATGAAACACCTTTAACAGTGAAACCAAAAGTAGTCAAAGGAGTGGAAGCTAGTTATGCTTTGAAGTGTGCAAATAATCCTGGAAAAAGGAACAAACTTGATGAGCATAAGGAGGCGATGCTAGGTAAAAAGAGGAACAGGCAAACCATGTTTCTTAATCTTGAGGATGTCAAACAAGCAGGACCAATGAAGACGTCGACCCCCAGAAGGCAGCCTTTCTCATCATCTCTGGGTACTCGTACATTGAAAGAAATTCGTACTATTCAGGCTCCTACAGAAAGATTGGGAGATAAACAGGCCCAGTCATTAAAGGATCACAAGCAATCTGAATTTACTCTTGGCGAAGGAAGCAGTCAACAGGATTTAAATGAGTACAAAGCTGAATCAAATGGGGATTTAAATCAAGGAACACAATTTAGAAATAGAAAATTAAATGTTCCACCTGATGCATCAGGTGATAGAAGTGTGATTGCCAATTCAAAACAGGTTTCATGGAAGGCTCTAACTGATTTGAAACTGCCAAAAGGTCAACAAGGAACTACTAAGAGGTTTGCTTTTGCAAATCAGAACAGGGATATTGTGGAGTCCAAGCCAGGGAACAAGAAGCATCTTCCTTCAAAAAAGCAGAACATTGTAGTGCAGTATCTAGACACTTCAGTGGAACGTCTAATCAGAGAGGTGACGAGCGAAAAATTTTGGCTTCACCCAGGTTTGATGTTTGTATTTGTTTTAAGTATTGTTTTTGGAGTTTCTTCTCTCTATAATTGTCTGGTGCGTATGTGCTTAGCCATTTGAGTTGCAAATGGGTTGAATGTGCTGTTTCAATTAGAACTTTCCATTTCTGGAAGTGACTGATAGTTGTAAAATATTCTACTACCTATCGTCTTTGTAGACTTACAAATCTGCATTGTCAAAATGTTTTAATTGAGAGCATATTTGAGCTCAGATTGCTGATCGATTATTTTTGTTTGAGGTCATGGCAAGTTGTATTACTTAATTTATCTTTATCTTTGTCCTCTTATGCGAGTTGTAATTATTTTAAGTTTATAATATTTCATCTATTCATCATAAATATCAAGAAAAAACAGCTGCAATGTCATGCAAGGCTAAAATGTGTCTATTTTATTCAATTGACAGGGGAGACGGAGCTGCAATGTGTTCCTGGAAAATTTGAATCTGTAGAAGAATATGTGAGAGTATTTGAGCCACTGCTTTTTGAGGAATGTCGAGCTCAACTATACAGCACATGGGAAGAACTGACCGAGACAGTTTCTCGTGATGCACATATAATGGTGCGTGTTAAGAGCATAGAAAGACGTGAAAGAGGTAATTTTTTTATGCTTGATGGGTTTTTCCGTTACTTTATTTTCTGTCTGTTATGTTTTGGATGTGATGTAGATTAGGAGCTTGATTTATGGAATTTCACGTGGAGTAGAACTCCATTAGTCTTTGAGCTTGTTGTTTTTTAGTTGGCATCGTAACTTACCTCTTTTTCTTCTCAAATATATTTCAATTTCAAGTTGCTTTGTGCATTCATGAATTTTCAGTATTTCTTGGTTCACATTTGCTAGTAATTATTGTTTTTGTTTGTTATTCTTGTTACACAGCAAAATTCGAATATCCCATTTTATGAAAACAGGTCTTTTTTGCTTTCTTAATAATTTGATTTTACTTCTCTACTTGACCTTTTCAAGAGACATTTATGTTTATTATGTGAGATGTCCTGGAAATATGAAACCAGGAATTCCCTACTTCTGTTGTATGTGGAAGGTTTATGTGTACGGTGTTATTTTTGTTATAAATTAGCTTTCTGATTTGTCTTGCTGGCTATGTTTTGCAGAGCTAGTTCTGCTTTTCCAGCAGGCCATATTACCGATCTTCAATGTTGGCCTCTGTCCTGCACATCTGGAGGCCTCTAATCATGTAGATTGGGCCCGGTTTGATTTAGATGAAAAGATCCAGTCATAAAGTGTTAGTCTTGTCTTATGTTAAGGATATATTATAGACCTAAGAATGAGCTTATATGATTGAAATCTTGTCTACACGATTGGATGAAATCAAAATGTAGCATGGTTGGACTGCTGTATACTACCATTAATGATAATCTTGAATTTTGTAAAAAACGAGGCCCCAACAGAAGATCTTAGTTGACTGATTGGCTTGAAGACATGTTTGACTAAAATTTTCATTTGTGATTTCTTTTGGTATTATATTAAGTTTGTTGTTTTGATGCCTTCTGTATCGTCATTCAAGGTGCTCTCTTCAGTAGTCTGTTCACTTTGCTCATGTTGGAAAAGCGTTGGTGTTGTGAGCAAAAATCAGCATTAGATGTTTAGGAAAGGATGAAATTAAAATGCTGATTTGAGTTAAGAAAGAGATTGTAAATTTTATAAAAATTTCTTTGCTTTTTGATCAAGATTTATGTAATTAATATTGCATGATTTCAGTCTTAAAAGACCTTATGTGTTTAAATCTCTAAAACAGTTATATGGTTTATTTTAGATAGGCGGCATTACAATTTATTTCCTGATTGGTAGTTAATTTTACTAATGTAGTGTGCCTTTTGTTTCAGTGCAACTGATTAGCTATAAGAAGTCGCTGTTTTTTGCTGCTTTTTGGAGACAGTTCTTTCAATCTTTGTTTTTGTATATATCCTTTGTTAATTTTGGAACTTAGCTCGTCCTATATAAATCTCTTGAATGCCCTAATATTCTTTTCTTTAAACTTGTAGGATGGTATGATGTGGTTGTTCTTCCAGTCCATGATTGTAAGTGGGCATTCAAGGAGGGCGATGTGGGTGTTCTTTCATCTCCAAGGCCTGGCACAGGTTTGGATCCTCCTTTTTTTCTTGTCTTAATTTATATGAAATTTTATGCAAGCTTTTTTTAAATGTAGTGATTACTATTGACTGCTTGCTTTCCTTGACAGGTTTTGTGATATCCATAAGCCCATAACATGTCTAGCTTTAAGCTCAGTTAAAGCTGGATTTACTAGCACTAAACAATTTGCTTTTCTTGTGATTTTGTTTTAAACGAAACTTTTTGTTGTTTCATTTAGCGCTAAGAAATGAAAGTTAAATGTTTTTACAATTGCTCAATATATAGGAATATTTGAGTTTAAGTGGCCAATCATGGTGGAGCTAGTTCTTGATATAAATTTGAATTAATTACATTGATTGGTGAACTAGCTTTGTTGGTTAGTGCTCTGCTCTGTTAGAGATGAGTGTTTGTTTGATATTTGGCGGTGCTGTCTTTATTGATAATACTTTGTGAATTTGAAATGATGTTATTTAATTGCATGATAAGAACTACATTGATTAATCTTTATGTGATTCCGGTAAGCAGTTAGATTGAAGAGAAAAAACAACAGTGGGACAAGTGAAGATGATGCAGATTCAGAGGTTGTTGGTAGAGTGGCTGGAACTGTTAGGCGGCACATACCTGTTGATACCCGTGATCCCTCCGGAGCAATTCTTCACTTCTATGTTGGGGATAATTTCGACTCATCCAGGTTGAGTACACACTCGTTGGCAGCAATTGAGTTTGCTTCTTTTAAGTTTGCAAATTGAACCTGCTCACTTGATTTAGTTAATATACTCTCCTAATTTTGTTACTTACTCTTTTGAATTTTTGACAGTAAATTATTGTTTTTTCTCCCAACATGTTTTAAAAATTCCAATGTCATTTTCAGCAAGCTTGATGATGATCATGTTTTAAGGAAGTTACAGCCAAAAGTGGTTTGGTACCTGACTGTTTTAGGTTCTCTGGCAACTACTCAGCGTGAATATGTTGCTCTTCATGCATTTCGTCGTCTCAATCTTCAGGTAAACTGGTGGCAGCCCTGTGTTGTGCAAGAATTATTTTGTGATTGTCATTTTAGCGTCATTCAATATGTGAAGTTTTTATTGCTTCACTTATCGTCAGATGCAAACTGCAATTCTTAAGCCTAGCCCGGAGCAATTCCCAAAATATGAAGAACAGCCTCCAGCGATGCCCGAGTGTTTCACTCCAAATTTTGTAGAACATTTGCATAAAACATTTAATGGACCACAGTTGGCTGCCATTCAGTGGGCTGCAATGCATACAGCTGCTGGTACGAGTAGTTCTGGAACATCAAAGAGGCAAGAACCTTGGCCATTTACTCTGGTTCAAGGACCACCAGGAACAGGGAAAACTCACACTGTCTGGGGTATGCTAAATGTTATTCATCTTGTGCAGTACCAGCACTATTATACTGCACTTCTGAAAAAACTGGCTCCCGAGAGCTACAAACAGCCAAATGAATCCAACTCTGAGAGTGTCAGTGCTGGCTCCATTGATGAAGTGTTGCAAAGTATGGATCAAAATCTCTTCCGAACCCTTCCCAAACTCTGTCCTAAGCCAAGAATGCTAGTATGTGCCCCGTCAAATGCTGCTACTGATGAATTATTGACTAGAGTTCTTGACCGTGGATTTATTGATGGAGAAATGAAAGTTTATCGCCCTGATGTGGCTCGAGTTGGAGTTGATTCACAAACCCGCGCAGCACAAGCTGTTTCTGTTGAGCGCAGAACAGAACAGCTTTTGGTTAAAAGTCGGGAAGAAGTCATTGGGTGGATGCATCAATTAAAAGCCCGTGAAGCCCAATTTTCACAGCAAATAGCATGTCTTCAGAGAGATCTGAATGTGGCAGCTGCGGCTGGTAGATCACAAGGATCAGTTGGTGTGGATCCTGATGTTCTTGCTGCTCGTGACCACAATCGGGATGCTTTGTTGCAAAATTTAGCAGCAGCTGTTGAGGGTAGGGATAAAGTTTTGGTGGAAATGTCTCGTCTGCTAATTTTGGAAGGGAGATTCCGTGCTGGTAGTGGCTTTAACTTGGAGGAAGCTAGGTCAAACCTTGAAGCTAGTTTTGCCAATGAAGCAGAAATCGTTTTCACTACAGTTTCTAGCAGTGGAAGGAAATTGTTCTCTCGTCTGACTCATGGATTTGATATGGTAGTTATTGATGAAGCAGCACAAGCAAGTGAAGTGGCAGTGCTTCCTCCTCTTTCTCTTGGAGCTGCACGCTGTGTTCTTGTTGGAGATCCTCAGCAGCTACCTGCAACTGTCATCAGCAAAGCAGCTGGTACACTGCTGTACAGCAGAAGTCTTTTTGAACGTTTCCAACAAGCTGGCTGTCCAACCATGTTGTTGTCAGTGCAGTACAGGATGCATCCTCAAATCCGTGAGTTTCCCTCCAGCTATTTCTACCAGGGCCGTCTCACTGACAGTGAGAGTGTGGTAAATCTTCCAGACGAGGCCTACTACAAGGATCCATTGTTGAAACCTTATATTTTTTATGATATTACCCATGGAAGGGAATCGCATAGAGGTGGATCAGTCTCATACCAAAATATTCATGAGGCGCAGTTTTGTCTGAGGATGTATGAACATCTCCAGAAATCTTTGAAATCTTCTAGTGTTAGCACCAAGGTCACTGTGGGGATTATAACACCATATAAGCTCCAGTTGAAGTGCCTCCAGAGAGAGTTTGAGGAAGTTCTTAATTCAGAGGAGGGGAAAGATTTATATATTAACACGGTTGATGCATTTCAGGGGCAAGAACGTGATGTTATAATTATGTCATGTGTCCGTGCATCTGGCCATGGAGTTGGATTTGTTGCAGACATTAGAAGGATGAATGTTGCTCTTACTCGAGCACGGAGAGCTCTTTGGGTATGTGTTTTTTGTTCTTTTTGTTTCCTACATTTTTTTGCATATTATGTTGTCCATTCTTTTTTAATGAGTTGTTTCCCGAAGTGCAGGTTATGGGCAATGCCAATTCTCTGGTGCAATCTGAAGACTGGGCAGCTTTGATTTCTAATGCTAAGGAGAGAAACTGCTTTAGGGATATGGATTCTTTACCCAAAGAATTTTTGAGTTCAAAACTTCCATCTAATTATCCCCCAGCCTCCGGAAAACGTTCCTCAAATGCAAGGGGTGCTAGGCTTGGAGGGGGGCATAGGCATAGTAGGCAGCATGACATGCTTTCGGTAGATTCTAGGTCAGCAACACCATCAGAAGATGATGAGAAATCAAATGCTTATATTTCTAGAAATGGAACACACCGACATTCCAAACAGCCAGAGAACAATTTAGACGAATTTGAACCTCGCAAGAGGTTTAATGCTGGAGGGCTTCAGAAGAGAGTTGTGTAACTTCCCTGCATAACAGAATGATCTTTGTACCATCTACTGCAGATGGTATCTTTTGGCATTGACCTCTCTAACTCGAGTGAAATGGGCTTGCTTTGCTTCTTTGAGTTGCTTGGGTGACCATAATGGAATTGGCTTAATCTGGTTGAAAAGGCAGGACAGTTCATGATGTTTACTCACCGTGTATACATGACATTTGACATGAATTGACAAGGTCAGAGGGTTGGTATGCCCCATTGCTTACACTGGAAATGGAGAGGGTTGTGCATCAGCTTTGTTGGATGTCTGCAGGCATGTGAATCCTCTGGTGTCAAGGTAAACTTTAAAATTCTAATTTATTTTTATATTTTATGGGACGTATTTCTTGCATGGTCGAATTATATTCTGAGTTCTCTTTTATTGTGGCATCTAATGTAATAAATCTCCACTCCTTTTTGCAGGCAGACTATTAAAATCTTAAAAGCAAGACTGCTATTGCTTGGGGAAATAAAGTTCCAATCAGTTATGCAATAAATTCCCTTGTGGCATCCCATTCCTAGATCTAGAGCATTGTACAGTTAGGGTTCAGCTTGTAAGAAGTTTTCCTGCCAAAGTGGTAAAAAGGTTCAAGTGTTTATTTGTACAAGTTCAGCTTCAATAAAAGTTAATTCTTTGTAAGTCCATTTTTTCTCGAGTTTCTTGGTGAGTACCAAGATCTGAGTAACCTCGGAATGCTCAAGTTGAATGCGAAAATGTAATGATCGTTTAAGATATGTTGAATATTGACCAAACTTACGTATGCAGTTACATTAGTTACATTAAAATTTCAGGGAAATCAAGAAGTGCCCATGGATTGTAATAAATTGTTGAGGCAAAAGGTGCCACTCCTTGAGGTCACGTCTTTTATCACTTGTGATTTTATAGACGGTTAAAATTAGAGCTTGCTAACTGTTCAAAATATATAATATTTATTTATATTTTTAATATGATTTTATAAATTCTGATAATAAATATTATAAATTAGGTGATATTTTTAGTTATATTTTAATTAATTAATATTTTATAAGATATATTTAATTTTACAATTTAAATACAAAAAAAGATGAAAACTAAAAAAGAATAGTAGGTCATGGCACTCGACAATGCCCAATGGTAACCATAAAGAGTACCACAAACAGGATGTTAATAGTTTTTAGTGCATTCTTCATACTTAAGGGTTGGTTGAGCAATCAACGAGTTATAAATATGATTGGACACTATAATTAATTAGATTATACCTAAATTTATCATTATATTACTTATTTTAATTGTATATATTCGCATGTTATTAAATTTATCAATAAGTTTTTTGCGTCATTGTTGGAGAGATAATTTGCTTAGGATTAGAGTTTTTAATCTTTTCTTTCCTTTTTAAATTTTAATGTCTGATCTTTATATTTAAAAAAGTTAGATAGTTTTAATTTTTATTGTTATTAGTTGTTTATGATTGTTAAGTGCGGTCACCCTTGTTTTTTTTGTGAAGTAGAGATTGAAGGACTTTGAGAAGCTTCCATGCCACTAGAAGAAGAGCACAAGAAGAAATAGAAGAAGTCATGGACCCACAATAACAATAATTGCCTCTACCCTCACCAATTGTAGTGGCAGTCAATGATGATAATAGGGCAATCCAAGAATAGGTTGTACCTCATTATAAGAAGGTTGCAATCTAGAATTATTGCACCACCATTGGATGTGACCCACTTTAAGCTTAAACTAATTTTATTTAAAATATTACAAATCATAAAATAATTTAATGGATCGCCTACTGAAAATCCTAATAAGCATTTCATCGATTTCCTATTGGTTTGTGATATGGATAAGCAACCTGGTGTTTCTAATGACACTCTCCTCCTTCACTTATTTTCATTCATATTAATAGGAAGTGCGAAAGAGTGGTTGCCATCATTAGATGCAATTACCATTTGGGATGATTTGTCTGAAAAATTTTTGTTACAATATTTTACTCTTACTAAAACTACTAGATTACGTAACAAAATTTTAACTTTTTTTGCAGTTTGATGATGAGTTTTTCTTTGAGGTATATGAGAGATTTAAAGAATTATTGAAAACGTGTCTCAACTATGGTATAGAAAGATGGATGCAACTCCAAACTTTCTATAACAGGTTGTTGGGGTAAACAAAGAACATAGTTGATACTGCGGCCAATGGATCGTTTCTTAGGAAAAATCCAAATGAAGCTTTTCAACTGCTGGAATTGATGGTTCCTAGCAACCACCATGCAACACAAGAAAGGCATCCAAGGAGGGCTGGTGGAGTTTTAGAATTAGATGCACTTACTACTTTATTTGCTCAAGTTAATCCTTTAGCTAATCAAGTTCAAAATCTTAATATATAGGGACAAGAAAAGGCAGTGGAGACAAAGTGTGAATGGTGGGGACAAGGACATTCTACATGTCAATGTGCAATGGATCAAGCTAACTATGTAGGCAACTTCAATAGGAACAACAATCCTTACTCCAACACCTACAATCCAAGCTATAGTTTTCCACAATCAGTATCTGTCCCTAACTTTTCATGAAATAATTCTCCACAATCTGCAGTTCTCGCCAATAATTCACTACCACCACAACACTCCCAATCCACTCCACTTCCTTGATCCAAATGTTCAAGTCTATGGAGTTCACTATGCAACAATTCATGCAGAATCAACAACAACAACAATAACAATTTATTCAACAAGTTATGTTGTAATTAAACAAGGATCCAAGTGAGAGACCCAAGGGTTCACTTCCAAGTCAACTAGAACAACCAAAGAAAGATGGTCAAGAGCATTACAAAGCCATAACATAGTGATATTACTTTACAAGAACCAATTCAGCTCAATGAAGTTAAGAAAAAAGATGAAGAGCCAAACAACAAACATGAACTCACCGCATTGGATGTCCTACTCGGAAGCCAAGGAAAAGAGAAAGATGAGGTACATATAGAAGTGATCAGCAAAAAGGTACCATTATTTTTTAGGCTAAGGAAACAAAGTGATAAAAAACACTTCCCAAAATTTTTTGATGTATTTAAAAAATGACAAAATAATATAACTTTTGCTGAAGCAGTGGAGTAGATGCCATGAAGTAGTGACCATGACATAGGAATGTAGTGTTGTCCTCCAAAGAAAACTACTTCCTACGATGAAAGACCCTAGCAGATTTGTGATTCCATGCTCAATAGGAGCAAATATTCATTGTAATTCTTTATGTTACTTAGGTTCTAGTATTAATCTTATGTCTTTTTCTATTTTCAATAGGTTAGGGATCCAGGACATTGCCGCTACCAACATCACACTCCAGTTGGTTGATTGGTCATTCGTATACCCCAAAGGAGTCATTGAAGATATTTTGGTAAAAGTTGACAAATTTATTTTCCTTAAAGATTTTGGTGGTGCTTGAAATGGAAGGAAAGAATGACAATGTACCACTCATCTTTGGCAGAGGTTTTTGGCAAATGGGAGAACATAGATTTTGTGATAGTTAGAGAACTTACACTTAGGGTAAACAAGGAACATGTCACATTTAACATCTTTAAATCTATGAATTGACCGGATGTAACATATGATTGTTCTAGAATTGAACTATGTGATAAAATAATGTACAAAGGGGATCAGTTGAGTGATACCCTAAATTCTCTTTGTGAAGAAGATATTGATGTGCAAGAGATGGTTAAAGTACTAGATTTGCAACCAATCATGCTAAGGAGATTCAGAGTTGTGGAGACCTTAGATCTACTATCCCATAGTTTGCTGCCATTAGTTGATGTACCCCCTACTTTAGAGTTAAAACAACTTCCAAGACATCTAAAGTATACTTTCTTAGGGCTTAATGACACTCTTCTTGTTATTATTTCTCCAGAGCTAACCATGGTACAAGAAGAGAAGCTAATTAGAGTACTAAAGGATCACAAGTCGGCTATTGCTTGGACCATAGCAGACATAAAGGGCATCAACCCATCCTTTTGCATGCATAAGATCAACTTCGAGGATGTATGCAAACCAACTGTGGAGCACCAACGATGACTCAACCCCAACATGAAAGAAGTGGTCAAAAAGGAAATTATCAAGTGGTTGGATGCCAGAGTCATATATTCCATTACTAATAGTACTTGGGTAAGTCTAGTACAATATGTATTAAAGAAAGGAGGTATTACTGTGGTAAAAAATGAGAAATGAACCGATTTCTACAAGGACCATCACTGGGTGGCGTGCTTGCATGGACTATAAGAAGCTCAACAAGGCTACAAAAAGGATCACTTTCCTCTTCCTTTTATTAATCAAATGCTTGATAGATTAGCAAGGAATGCTTACTTTTGTTTTCTTGATGGATATTCAGGTTACAATCAGATTACCATTGCACCTAAGGATCAAGAGAAGATAGCGTTTACTTGTCCTTATGGTACTCACTTTTGGTGAATGCCCATTGGCTTGTGTAACTCTCCAGCCACATTCAAGAGATGCATGGCGGTCATCTTTATAGACATGATTGAACATGACTTAGAAGTGTTTATGGATGACTTCACTGTTTTGGAAGGAATAGTATTCAGACATAACGTTTCATGCTAAGGACTTGAAGTAGACAAGGCAAAAATTATGGTTATAGAGAAGCTCCCACCACCAACATCGGTGAAAGAAATTAGGAGTTTCTTAGGTAGGATTCTACAGACGGTTTATAAAAGATTTCTCTCAGATCTCAAAACCTTTATGTGCTTTACTAGAAAAAGATGTAATTTCTAATTTTGATGATGCATGTTTGAAAGCTTTTGATACTTTAAAACAAAAATTGATTTCAGGCACATTGTTATTGCACCAGATTGGTCACGACCTTTTGAATTAATGTGTGATGCCAGTGACCTTACACTAGGTGTAAAATCTATGCCTCGAGTCAAGGTTTTATAGTTTGAACCGGTTGGTTCGGCCATTATTTTCAGTAGGGGCTGAGGCCAGTTTTGTGTTATAAACCATGATAGTCATGTGTGCCCAAGTATATGCTGATCATGTCAGTAACATAGCAGCAGAATGACGCATTAGGACGTGTTACAGGTAGTTTGGGTGGGTTGTTGATGTTATAGAATATATTATATTTTATGAGGTTTTTCCCTATTTTCTAGATTTTTTTTGAATTATTATGAGTTAGTATTATTTTTCTCGAGTCGGAGTCAAGTCAAGTTTTAATTACAAGACGCCGTCACCATCCAGCTGCCACCATCCTCCTCACCCAACTCCCGTCTCCTTTTCCTCCCTTCCCTCTCCCCCACGATCTTCACTAGATCCGGCCACAACCTTGTCACCGTCGCCGTGTGACTGACGATTAGGTATAGAATTTTATCCAATTTTATTTGATAATGAATTGTTTTATGATTTTATTATGATGCAAATGGTGTGAATGTAAATAAGTGTTGGTTTGAATTTAAATGCATGTTAATGCATGATAATAGTGAATTAGAGTTTGAATTTAAATGCATGTAAATAGATATTGTCTTATGTAGATTGATGAGGAGTGTAACATTCATGCATTATACTGGGCCTTAATATTTAATCATATTGTGTAGGTACGAAGTATGAGCTTGTCGCCTAGGCGCGAGGACACACTTGGACCTTCTACCAGGTCCGTTAGGACTTGTTTCCTATTTTATGCTCTATCCTATTGTGTATTGTGTTAATACTCGCAGGACGAGCTAAGTGGCGTTTTATCGAATCCCACTTAACCTGGGTCATTTAATCGATCAATCTTCCGGATTAATAACCTTCGAGGATGAGATCCCTCGAGTATATTTTCAAAAATAAGATACACTACAAGTTGCCTTCAGGCCTATTATATAAATCCTTTCCCAAACCTATATATAGTTTTATCAAGTTTTCAGTGAGACGAGAGATCAGAAAATCGAGTTGTATGTACTGGGCAGGTGCACGTGCTAGTCAAAGTAGGTTATGGATTGGTGAGTGGATTGTTCCAATCCCAAGGGATCCTGACAACTCTCATTTTGAGTTCCTCACACCCAGAGAAACATGGAAGTTTACAGGTACTATTTAGTACAGTGCATGTCGAGACTTGTGGTTCAAAGGGTACTAAAGGTGAATGCCTGAGAGTACTTGGCTTTCGTGCTCAAGGCCAGGAGAATTATGGAGGTAAGGAGAGGGCTTAGATATACTAGTAGGCCTAAGGGACCAAAAAATGAAATGAGAAAATGCCGAGAGAGGCAATAGCAATAGTAGAGTAGTCAGTTCAAAATGCTACAGGGTCTACTCTCGTGAACCGAACTGGCATTTACGGGCCTTGGTTAGGTTAGCTAACCCAAACCCAACTTGTGCAGACAACAATACAATTACGATCAAAATTAATAAAAATTCTAAAATAAAACAGACAGAGTCTCTCCTAAAAGTACAATTAGGGGCCACCCTGTCAAAATAATATATATAAACATATATGTATATATCAACAATTTTATTCACACAGTATCTAATCTACTGTATACTCATTATAAAGCTTGGGTCTCAACCTACCTGTGCAATCTATTCACATTTCACATTATATCATCATGTCTTAGCATTGAATCACATCATTCTTAATATAATAATATCATAAATAAAATATTAATCACTCTTTCGGCTAACATGTCATTGCTCCTCTGTCCAGGCTGACACATCCAACTCATGATTATCACCTATATATAGTATAAAAACACATCAGTAACAAGCGTTACTGGTCCAAAATATAACTATAACAAATTGGCTATGAGAGCAAATTCTCATATAAAAGAAAACATTTGTATACTTCTTGTGAACTCTCTGAAGGGCACCTACTAGGAGCCACTGGGCTGCAGACCCGGTAGCATCTTGAACTAACTGCTTTGCTGATGCCTCTATCGACATTTTTCACATTTCATTTTTCTCTGGTCCATCAGGACTAGAAGTATATCCTAAACCCTCTCCTTTCCTCCATAATTCTTCTGGCCTTGAGCACGAAGGTCGAGTATTCTCAAGCACTGCCTTTAATACCCTTTGAACCACAAGTCCAGACATGAACTGTACTTAACAGTACCTGTAAACCTCCACGTTCTCTGGGTGTGAGGAACTCAAACACGGAGTTGTCAGGATGCCTCAGGAATGGAACTCAAACTTGTATATTTCTTGTGAACTTTCTTAAGGGCACCTATTGATGAGCCTCTAGGCTGCAGACCCGGTAGCATACCGAATTGTCTGCTTAGATGATGCCTCTTTTGGCATTTTTCTCATTTTATTTTTCTCTGGTCCATTGGGACTACATGTATATCCTAAGCCCTCTCCTTTCCTCCATAATTCTCCTAGCCTTGAGCACGAAGGCCGAGTACTCTCAGGTAATCACCTTTAGTACCCTTTGAACCACAAGTCCGGACGTATACTGTACTTAACAGTACTAGTAAACCTCCATGTTCTCCGGGTGTGAGGAACTCAAATGTGGAGTTGTCATGATCCCTTAAGAATGGAACAGTCCACTCAGTAATCCAGAGCCCGCTTTGACTGTCACGGCATCCGCTCATGGTATGTGCAAGTCGGCTTCTCCATCTCTCATCTCACTGAAAACTCGATAAAATTATATATATAGGTTTGGGAAGGGATTGATTTAATAGGCCCAGCAACTTGTGGTGGATCTTGTTTTCAAAATCATCATCGAGGGATCTCATCCTCAAGGGTTTATTAATCTGAAAAACTATTCAGCTAAATGACCCGAGTTAAGTAGGATCTGATAAAATGCCACTTAACTCGTCCTATAGGCATTAAAACAAACATACAATAGAATAGAGAATAAAACAGACGGACCTAGTAGAAGCTTCAAGTGTGTCCTTGCGCCTAGGCGGCAAGTTCCTACTCCGTACCTACACATCAAATCTAGAAGCTAACGCCCACTAACTGAATGATGCATCAAACTTGTCATGATCAACACACTCACAATACAACCAACATCCATCAATAGTGAAACAATTATCAATGTGAAAATAATTCTAACTGATCCTATTCACACCAATTTTATTATGTTTTTCTAAGTTACGTCGTGGTCAATTATCAAGCTCAGACTCAATTTACCTCATTAGATCACTTACTATTTATTCACAATTAATTGAATCATGCCACTCATCACTTCATCCGTAATTAGGCATTAATCAGATCAATTAAAAAATCCTAGCCTGTTGTGCTGACAATCATCAATTTTAAATAATTATCTCAGAGGTAATTATACCTCTCATCGTCAACAATCGGCGATGGCTAGGGTTTTATCGCATGTCTCGGAGCTTGAATTTGGTGAATCCGGTTTTCAGGTGGGTTCCGACAGTTTTCGGTAGGTTTTAGTGGTTTTTCAACCGCTTAGTGACGATTTTCCCACAGCAGTTGCCGGTAGCGTCTACTAGCGGAATAGCGATCGTATTGGGTACCATTGGTACTGGCTCGGTGAGCCCGACGAGTATACAACATCGACATGGTCAGTGGAGGTGGCGACTAGCCGAAAAAGGGCAAAAACAGAGGCGGCGACAATGGGTGAAGAAATCAGGCTGATGCTGCCGACGCTGGGATCCACTCTGGTTGGGGAAGGTTGCTAGAGGGGCAAAGGTGTCAAGGGGACCACTAGATCATGGTGGCGATGATCATTGGCAGTGCGATCGGTGACAGAAGCACGACACAAGGGTGCAGCTTCCTCGTGTTGTGGAGGTTCAGCGACGGCCAGGAGATCTCGCGGTGGCATGGCAACGCCACGGCCAGGCTTGGTGACGACGATTGGCGGACACACCAGCAGTGAGGGTTTGGGACGGGGAAGGTGTCGAGGGAGGAAGAAATAGCTAGGTGGAAATATCGTAAATAAAACTTGACTCGAGTCCGACTCGTGTCAAAATAATAATTAATTCATAATAATTCCCAAAAAATACAAAAATTAGGGAAAATCCCATAAAATATATTACATGCCATAACATCATAATGACATGCTATGTAACTAACAACCCACCCAAACTGCCCGTAACGCGTCGTAAAGCAGTAAACGACCTAAAACTAATTTTACAATCCACTATACATAAAAATTTTAAAAATAAATTGGCATAATCTCATATATTCTGATAACTCATTCTTTTCTAAAGTATTAATGACATTATCATCATATACTTAGGTACTCATGACTCTCACAGCTCATACACGTGACCAGCATCGGCGCAATACACATGTTTTGAAACATACTCAACTTGAACCGACGGCTGAACCGATCGGTTCACAAGTATAAAACCCTGATTCAGATCGTGGGTTTTACATCCAACCTGGATGGAGGAGCAGTGACGTCTCTTGCATACACACATGTCAGATGATATAATAAAATGCAATCTATAATGATGTGGTGTGATATGATGTATGTTGCAGTAGAAACATTGCCAATGATGACATGTTAATAAATATTTTTAGACATTAAATAAGTACAACAAGTAAGTCATGACCCATAATTGATGAGAAATGTGAATATAATGCACAGTGGATCGTGACCCAAACTTAAGAATGATTATAGAGGATATTAGAAAGTTGTGTGAATGAAAATGTATGATATATATATATATATATATATATATATATATATATATGCATACATGTTGATTGGATATGGTGACCTTTAATTGCACTTTAAAGGAGACTCTGTCCGTCTTATTTTATAAATCTTATCGATTTTCATTGTAATTATTTGGTATGTGAATTGGTTGACATGTCATCAATGTAATAACATGAGAGGTTTATTTTGTGCATTTATCCATGTATAACGATTGTTGTCTTCCATCTTGAGATGCTGAGAGTAGATCTATAGGAGTTGGGTTCAGTTAGCCGACCTAACCAGGCCCAGTGACATTCCAGTCCGACCTAACCAAGCATGAACCGGATTTAGGGTGTTACACTAGGTGTTGTTTTAGGCCAAAGGAAGGGCAAGGCTTTTTATGCAATCTACTACATTAGTAAGATATTTAATGACATAGAACTCAATTATACTATAACTAAAAAGAACTTTAAGCAGTAGTGCATGCTTTTGATAAGTTTAGATCATATATGCTAGGCTCAAAGGTTATTATATATATTGATCATGCTACTTTGAAACACCGTTTATGTTAGAAGGATTCCAAATGTAGGCTAATTGTAACGACCCGCCCGAACCGGACCGGATGTTACTTAAAAATATAATTGATGTAATGGTAATATTCCAGAACATGAACTGAAATATAGTAAATAAGTCTGGCAACATATAATATAATCATAACAATAAATCATGTTCTCTAAAATATAAAATAACCGTCCCACAGTCTCGGACCGTTTCCCATAGCCACATTTATAACACAAGAGAATAATAAGGAAGTCCAAATTTTTATTATCAATTCACCATACCTAGGTTGGTAAAAGAACCACCAACTACACTTTTATTTTTCAGTCCAAAGCTGCTCAGCTGCGGAGGCAATTTCACGTTAGTGATAAAACGAGTAAGCCGGATAATTAACTGAAACAAGTCAATATAATCCCTATTATCATTTCACTCATTATTATTATTATTATTACACAAGTCTTTAGTAATTATCTCTCAGGTCATTCTGAGATTAGTAATTTGTCTCTCAGGTCATTACGAGATTAGTAAAAGTCGTCTCCCAGCTCATTCTGAGATTAGGTGGTCTCCTAATTCATTTTGAGATTAGTCATGGTCTCCAAGTTCATTCTGAGAATAAAATCGTCTCATAGCACATTCTGAGATTAGTGCCGACAAAGGCTACCAATTTGGGAAAATACAACATTTCATATAGTTATACCAGTTTGGGAAAATATAACATTTCCAATAATTACATGGACAATACAACATTCTAAATAATTATACGGACAATATAACATTTCAAATAATTATACGGACACACATAGTAATTTTAAAGGTGCGGCCTCGTGTCGGACTGAGTCAATTCCTTGACCCCGTTTACGTTATAGTGCATGGTGGTCGAATCTAGGCTCAGGCTGACCGGGGCTGCCAACAAGGGATAGTACAATATTTCAAATGATTATACGGACAATTCAACATTTCAATTGAATATACAGACAATACAACACTTCAAATAATTATACGGACATATATAGTAATTTTAAAGGTGCGGCCCCCGAGTTAGACTGAGTCAATTCCTTGACCCCGATTGCGTTACAGCTCATGGTGGTCGAATATGGGCTCAGGTTGACCAGGGTTGCCAAAAAGGGAAAGTACAACATTTTAAATGATTATAGAGACCTGGATATTTCGAACTCGCAGCTACGACTAATGATCCAAATTTGAACGAGAATATAAAATTATACATAAGTATAATTTTATTCGAGTAGGAATGCATGCAACTAAATATCTAATATATATATCATTTTCAAAAATATTAAATATTAAATTATCAACAAATCTAGTGAGATAATTAATTATCCCTGTGACATAATCATGTAAATCCTACTTCACATTTTAAATTAATTATCTAAATCATAATTAATACCTAACAATTGATAAAATAATTATTACTAATAAACAAGTATTTAATTTTCCTTTGCGATGATAATTACTTAACCTCGATCTTGATGATTTAGTTTATAGTTATAATTTTTAATCGCTACTATTATTTATAACAATTTAATTAATTAAGTTGTTCAATTAAATTATTTAAAATAATTTTTATTATTCAAAAATATTATTAATACAATTATTTTAAATTATTCAACTTAATAAAGTTTCGAACTGTATTTATTTTCATTATTCTTTTTAGGTTCGCCGCTACTGATTGTTACCCGACTATAGTTTAATAACCCATTTTCTACATTACTTACTTGTTATTAAAATAATTAATTTATTTACCTAATATTAAATTTAATAAGGTAAAGGTAAAATCTTTATTTTATTAATTATTTATAACCATTCGATTTAATTTAATCGCTTGTTGTGCACATTAATTATCGACCTTTTATCATTACCGTATGTTATTTTATTACCCGTGGCGATTTTGTACAATAATTAATTAGTTTAGTATTATTTTTAAAGATTTATTACATGTTTGTATTATTTTTGACTCGAGTCGGTATCGAGTCAGGTGTTATTTAGAAGTTGGTATTATTATTTAACTTGAGATGTGTCGAGTCCATCATTATTTACAAGTTTGCCACCCAAGGTAATTTTCTTTTTCTTCTTTCTCGGCGCCATCCCCTGTTCCCGACAGCAGCCGCCACCAGCGATCGTCTCTGACCACCGCCAATCATCGCCGACCAGCCTTGCCATGCCGTTGCGGTGTCGCCCCAGCCAACTCCGGCCGTTGTTAAGTGTTTAAAATATATAATATTTACCTATATTTTTAATATGATTTTGTACTTCCCGGGTATAAACATTATTAATTAAGTGATATTTTACTTTATTTTTTGGTGTTAATTAATATTTTATTAGATATACTTAATTTTGGTGTTTCAATGCAGAAAAAGATGAATAAATTAAGCTTTGGAATTGAATGGTCATGACACTTGGCCCCACCTAATGGCTACAAGTTATGGTGTTCAATGGAGTTGAGGAGTTGGAAACTTGAAGCGACATCATAATTAATTAGACTATGTCGATTTGTGAACACCCTCTTTAAATTCTTATATCTCCACTTCTATATAAAGGGGTGGTCATTTGTTGTTGATCATATCTCATCTCTTGGCTTCAGAGTGTAGTGAAAGAAGTAGTTTTAGTTTTTGTAATTTATTTCTCTTTCATAATAAAATTAGTTTCTTCTTTATATTGTTTTCTATTTTTATTATAGAGTAGTCTTTTATTTCGTTCTAGAGAAGAGTGGAACTTAACATGATTTAATTGAATTTATTTCAAGCTTTTACTCCTTTATTCAATCGGATTGTTTGAATTATCATATTTTTAATGCTAAGAATAGATTGATCACCTATTTCTTAGATCACGAGGTTTGATTAGATTTTGGGAGAAATTAAGTAGATTAGTCATTGGTAATTCATTATACGACGAGTCTTTTAACTTGATTGTCGTTATGGTCGGAAGATAGACAATTCTTAATGCATTATTTTGTTAATTAATCAATTATCACCGGGAGGTAGAAATTGAGGCAAAATAATAGAAGCATGAAGGAGCAGGAGCCACCATGTCATATAGTTATCCTAGATCGACAATCCGAGGGAATAAAAGATAATAGTAGGATTTGATGACGATTAAATTCATGTTAAGGGAAATTCGACTCTAGAATGAGTTTTATCATTTTAACTTCGTCTTTAATTTAAAGATATTACTTAGATTTAGTTAAGTCGGTTGTCTTTGTTTTGTTCTTCATTTTATTTTCTTTAATTAATTTAAGGAAATTCATTTCCCTGTGGGACGATATTCTTATATGGTAGTCCTTGTAGATCTCCATCATGTTGGCTGGAGTCTACGGAAGCAGTTATAGTCGGGCCAAAGATGGTATAGGAAGCAATTGAAAAGGAGAAACTCATTTAGCAAAGACTTAAGGTGAAACTTAAGGTGAAAAATCAGGGGTCAGATGAAGCTACATGGGAGACTGAACAAGAAATGGCAAGGAAATACCCTTGCCTGTTTGTGGCATAAGAGTTTATATTTGTAGTAGCATAAACTGATCTCGATGAAATAAATAAAATTTATCATGATTGTTCTGTTGCCGTTATGATATTTCAGGGACGAAATATCTCAAGTTGTGGAGATTGTAAAGACCATGAGAAAAAAAATTTTTTTGAAGCTGATGCGGTCCAGAAAGGACCGAACCTGTTATATTCTTTACCCGGCTAATTATTATATTTTATTATTTACCCATTTATATACCCAGTTACCCGGTTAAGTGAAGTATGACTGAATCGATATGATTGGTCATCACGATTATTATGATCATTAGTCGACTGGTCATGGTTCTACCTAAGGCAAACCACCAATCTTGGGTGGGTGACGACTTGGTGAGTGAGAGGCAAAGGGAGAATGAACTTTAGCCAAGTGATATCTATTCATGAATGGGCAGTAGGGTAGGGTGTAAGAATTTAATAGAGGGACTCATTGAGTTGTATATATATATAGTTGTGACGATTGTGGGAAATCCTTTTCCCTACCGTCCACTCCTTCTTGTCTCCTCTCCGTCCCAGTCACCCTCCTCATTGCTGCGTGAGTATCTCGTCCCTTTTCATATTTCTTTTACATTAGGACTCTTGCATGCATGGTTTTGATGGTAAGGATGTAGGGTTGATGACGTTGTTCACATCTACTTGTTTTCCCATGCTTTTTTTTTTTGTTTGGGAAGAAGGTTGCATGTTGGCCTGATCGCCACCATCTCCTTCCTGTGTCCCCTAGTTTTCCCTGCTCTCGGCTTGTGTTTTGGAGTGTTTTGTGTGGTGCCCTGTCAAGCAGGCATGCGGTTCAATCGGTGGCTTTCAAATCAGGTCGTGCATGTAGCAACGCCTGATTGTTTTTTTTTTTGGAGACACCTAGCTGAATTGCATGATTCCTAGCATCTTAGGCATGGGGTCTCGTCGATTCTGGTTGCATGAATTGCTAGGGTTTCTTTGGGTCGTTTGGTTGTTTTGTTGAGTGTGTGTTGATATGTTCTGGGGTCTGCCCCTCGTGTTGATGAAGGCGTCGTGAGTTGCAATGCTGGTTTGTGGTTGATCGTCCTTTTTGTATAGTATGCTTGTTGTGTCTAGGGTTGCTGGTTTCTTCTTTTGTTTGGGGAACGTCGTAGTACTTGTTATTGCCAGTCGTAGTGGTATAATTCAAGTAACTTAGGGATTTGGATGAATAATAATTGCTAAGTTATATTTGTAATGCACATAGTTATTGGCATAAATAAAACTTTGGGTAATCCATGAGTAATATAATCACTTTAGTAATTAATTGGTGATAAGTAATTCGTGTACTATAAATTATTAAGTCGGATGGTTATAAGTAATTAATAAAATAAAGATTTGACCTTTACCATGTTAAATTTAATGTTAGGTATACAAAGTGATTATTTAAATAACGAGTTAGTAATATAAAAAATGGGTTATTAAACTATAGTTGGGTAGAAATCACTCGCGCCAAACCTAAATAGCATAATGAAAATAAATAAAGTTTGAAACTTTATAAAGTCGAATAAATTAAAATAATTGTACTAATAATATTTATGAATTAAAATAATACAAAATATTTTAAATAATTTGATTGAATAACTTAATTAATTAAATTGCTGTAAATAATAGTAGTGATTAAAAATTATAACCGTCAACTAAATAATCAAAATCGGGGTTAAGCAATTATCACCGCAAAGGAAAAATAAATCCTTGTTTATTAGTAATAATTATTTTATCAACTCGTTACGTATTAATTATGATTTAGATAATTAATTTGAAATGTAAAGTAGGACTTAAATGATTATATCATTAGAATAATTAATTATCTCACTAGATTTGTTGAGAATTTAATATTTAATAATTTTGAATTGTTACATGATATGTTGTCAAAATTTTAATAATAATATATATATTAGACATTTAGTTGCATGCATTTCTACTCGAATAAAATTATACTTATGTATAATTTATATTCTCGTCATATTAGGATCATTGGTCGCAGTCTGCGAGTTCGAAATATCCAGGTCCGTATAATTATTTGAAATGTTGTATTTTCCCAAACTGGTATAATTGTATAAAATGTTGTATATCCCCAAACTGGTATAACTATATGAAATGTTATATTTTTCCAAACCGGTAGCCTTGTCGGCACTAATCTTAGAATGAGCTGGGAGACAATTTCTAATCTCAAAATGAACTGGGAGACCATGACTAATCTCAAAATGAATTGGGAGACCACCTAATCTTAGAATGAGCTGGGAGACAATTTGTAATCTCAGAATAAACTGGGAGACCATGACTAATGTTAAAATGAATTGGGAGACCACTTAATCTCAGAATGAGCTGGGAGATAATTTCTAATCTATGAATGAACTGAGAGAGCATGACTTATCTCAAAATGAATTGGGAGACCACCTAATCTCAGAATGAGCTCAGAGACAATTACTAAAGACTTGTGTTGTAATAATAATAAAAACGATTGAAATGATAATAGGGATAATATTGACTTGTTTTATTTAAATATGCGGCTTAGTGGTTTGATCACTAATGCAGAATTGCCTCCGCAGGTGAGCCGCATTGAACTAAAGAATAGAAGGGTGGTTGGTGGTTCTTTTACCAACTTGGGTATGGTGAATCGATAATAAAAATTGGACTTCCTTATTATTTTCTTGTGTTATAAATATGGCTGTGGGAAACGGTCCGAGACTGTGGAGACAGTTATTTTATATTTTAGAGAACATGATTTATTGTTATGATTTATATTATATGTTGTGTAACTTATTTGCTATATTTAAATTCATGTTCTGGAATGCTACATTTACATTAACTATATTTTTAAGTAACACCCGGTTTGGTTCGGGTGGGTCGTTACATTTGCCATATTCAAAAAATAATATTATGTAATAGTAAAAATAACACGGCAATAATGACAGAATATTATAAAACCATTTTTAAATATGAATAAGGTAATAGTATGGGTTATTAAATTATAATTGTGTAAAAATCACAAGCGTTGAACCTAAATAGCTGAATGGAAATAAATAAAGTTCGAACCTTTATTGAATTGAATAATTTAAAATAATTTTATTTGTAGTATCTTTGAATTAGGATAATGTAAATCATTTTAAATAATTTAATAGAATGACTTAATTAATTGCGAGATAAATATTCTCAATTATTAAAAAGTTAATAGATTATTATAGGTGTACCAAAGCTTTTATTCAATGAATTAAGTATCTAATACTCACTAGATGGATAATTAATAATGATAGTGATTAAAAATTAAAATTGTAAACTAAATCTTCAAGATCGTGGTTAAGTAACTATCATCTCAAAGGAAAATATACTAATAGTAATTAAATACTTGTTTATAAGTTAATAATTATTTTATCATTAGTGAAGTGTGAATTATGATTTAAATAATTAATTTAAAATGTAATGTATGACTTAAATGATTGTGTCACATGAATAATTAATTATCTCACTAGACTTGTTGCAAATGTTGAGAATTTAATATTTAATATTGTTGAATGTTGCATGCTTTATGTTGTCGAATTCTAATAATGATATATTTAAGTCATTTAGTTGCATGCATTTCTACTCAAATAAAATTATACTTATGTATAATTTTATGTTCACGTTCAGATTAGGATCGTTGGTCACGGTTGTAGGTTCACTTACGAACTATCCAGGTCCGTATAATTATTTAAAATATTGTATTTTCCCTTTTGGGTTGCCCTGGTCGGCCTCGAGCCCAGATTCGATAACCATGCACCGAGTGCAACAAGGGTCAAGGAGTTGACTTAGTCCGACATGGGGCCACACCCTTAAAAAATATTATGTGGAGTCTTGGTCGACTTGAGTTCATATCCTACCACCATGCACCGAGCGCAACCAGGGTCAATGAATTGACTCAATTCGACACAGGGCAACACCCGTTGAAAGATTAAATACCTGCCCCCATGCTGAAAGGGGTGACAGGGTGTAGTGGTGCAAGACGGCTCATTATACACTCGTGATACCAAGATCGTGGGTCAATGGCAAATATCGGTAACTATAGGCCGTGGGCCACTTAATGTGTGTGCGCATACATGGGATTGTAGCTGGATAGGGTGGCCACCCTTCCCAACATAATTGGAACTCAGCATAGGCTCATAACAACTAAAAGTCTCGAGAAATGATAATAAGGATTATATTGACTTGTTTCATTTAAGTATACGGCTTAGTGGTTTTATCACTAACGCGGAATTGCCTCTGCAGGTGAGCAGCTTCGGACTGAGGATTAAAAGTGTGGTTGGTGCTCCTTTTACCAACCTAGGTTTGGTGAATTGATAATAAATTGGACTTCCTTTTGTTCTCTTATATTATAAATGTGGCTATGGGAAACGGTCAGAGACTGTGGGACTTTGTACTAACCTAGTTAATTTATTTTACGTATTGTCACATGCTTTGAGAATATGATTTATTTTTATTGCTTATAAATTTCTAGACTTAATTGCCGTATTACGATTCATGTTCTTCAATGTTATTGTTACATCATTTATGTTTTTGAGTAACCCCCAGCCAGTTAGGGCGGGTTGTTACAAAACAACACCAGAATTACAAGACAATGTCGACATTGTCTTGTAATTTTGGTATTGTTTTATATGTTGCTGATATATTGCTTGCCAGTAATGATAGAGGTTTCTTACACGACACCAAGAGATTTTTATCAAAAAAATTTCAAATGAAAGATCTTGAAAATGCCTCTTTTGTATTAGGAATTCAAATACATCAGGATCATTCTCGATGTATACTTGTATTATCACAAAAGACCTACATATGAAAAGTCTTTTGTATTTTTGGCATGCAAGGTTGTAAACCAGGAGATATCCTTGTTTCTAAAGTAGATAAATTAAGTCTCAATCAATGCCCTAAAAATGACACAGAAGGAAATGAAATGCAAAAGATTCCCTACGCTTCAGTAGTGGGAAGTCTTATGTATACTCAAATATGTACGTGTCTGGATATTGTGTATATTGTTAGAATGTTGGGCAGATATTTAAGTAATCTGGGATTGGATCATTGGATAGCAACCAATAAAGTCATGATGTATCTTCAGAGAATAAAACATTACACGCTTACATATCGGAACTCAGATCAACTTGAGATCATTGGGTATTTTGATTTCGATTTTGCTAGATGTCAACATAGTCGTTGATCCACTTCTGGCTATGTCTACCTGCTTGTTGGAGGGGCTATTTCTTCGAAAAGTGCTAACCAAATACTCATAGCTTCTTCCACCATGGTTGCTGAATCCATTGCTTTTTATGAGGCATCCAATCGGGGAATATGTGTAAAACCCGTGACTCGAGTCAGGGTTTTACGTTACCGAACCAGTCGGTTCGACCGTTGGTTCGAGTCGAGTCAGTTTCATGAACCGCGTGCTGAGTCGAGACCAGCCGTGAGTTATGAGCGATGAGAGTCAGGTGTACCTGAATATATGATGATAACGTCGAGAAGATGGTGAGGAATGAGTTATCAGAATATATGAAAGTATGCAGTATTTTTTTCTTTTTATATGTTTGATCGGAGAAATAGTGTTAGGCCGAATAACGCATTAGGACGCGTTGGATTATATTCGGGTGGGTTAGTAGTTATAGAGCATGCCATTTGGATGTTGTTGTGTTTGTTTTAGTTTATGGAATTTTTCCATATTTTTCTAGATTTTTTTAGAATTTATTACGAACTAGTTATTATTTTGACTCGAGTCGGAATCGAGTCAATACTAAATTACAAGTTTGCCACTAGCCATGTTTTTCTCCCTCCCGACATCTTCCCCGTCCAAACCCTAGCCGCGCCGCCGTCATTGTGTGTTGCCGCCGCCGCCGCTGCCGACGCCGTGCTGCCGCCGATCGACGCCGCCCCGCCCTGTCGTGCCGTCGCCGTGCCGCCACGACCCACCCCGGCCACCGTCTCGCCGCCACGACGCCGGAATCGCCCCACGAAACCACCTCGGCCGCCGCCACTTCGGGCCGGATTCCGCCGCCGTCCGGGCCGCTCCGCCGCCGGTGTGACCCTGACGAGCACCCCCTCGCCGTTGCCGACGTTTCCCCCATCCTCCCGACCGTCGTCGAGGCCGGCCGGAGCCCCGATCGGAGCACACCGCCGCCGCCGCCCATTTTCGACACCGTCGTCGACGGCCATCGCCGCCTCGGTTGCTCTGTTTGACACCGCCATCGGACCAAGCTCGTCGAGCTGGTGCCGATAGACCCCCTGATTGCCCCGTCCCGAATCCTTGCCGGAAAACCGCCGGAACCGCCGACACTCGCCGGAAAACCGCCGGAACCGCCGGAAAATTGGATTCGTGGGAAATTCGCCGGATCATCCGCCGAACGCACCTGGTCCAATCTGATCGGACTTCGGACGCCGCTAGGTGCCGAATTCGAGTTTCGAGCCGCGAAACGGAAACCCTAGCCGTCGCCGATTTTCGACGACGCGAGGTATAATTTATTTTAACTTAATTATTTGAAAGTATTGATTATTAGAATTGCATGCTAGGATTGGTGAATTGTGTGTTATAATAATATATATAAATGTAGATTTGATTAAGGATAAAATATGAAATTTGTTTGAATTGAGTGGTGTTAAAAAATGGAGGCTAAGAAACTAATTAGGGTAATTAGGTAATGATCATGATCTAATGCAAACTAGCCTAAGTAGACTTGCTAGAATTGATATAGGTTAATGTGTGTTGATTGATGCGTGATTGTGTTGATTGTGTGTGCATGCTATAGGATGTGTGATTCATCATGCGGGCGTTAGTATTTAGTTTGATTGTGTAGGTACGGTGTAGGAGCTCGCCGCCTAGGCGCGTGGACCCGTTTGGAGCTTCTACCAGGTCCGTTTAGGACTCGTTCTCTGATTTACGCTACTCTCTTGTGTATTTGATTTATTATGTGCAGGACGAGTTAAGTGGCGTTTTATCGAATCCCACTTAACTCGGGCCATTTAGCCAACGATTTTCCGGATTAATAACCCTCGAGGATGAGATCCCTCGAGTTTGTTTTCGAACTTCAGATCCAGCTCACGTTGCCTTCGGGCCTATTGTATAAATCCCAACCCAGACCTATATATATGTATAGTTTTCGTGTTTTTGTGAGAGACTGAATGAGGGAAATCCGACTACCGTGCTACGCGAGCGGGCACGTGTGTGTCGACAGTGGGCTCTGGAATGGTGTGCGGGCCGTTTCATTCCCGAGGGATCCTGACAACTCCACCTTTGAGTTCCTCAAACCCGGAGAAGTGTGGAGGTTCACGGGTACTGCATTGCAGCGCATGTCTAGACTTGTGGTTTCAAAGGGTACTGAAGGCGACTGCCTGAGAGTACTCGGCCTTCGTGCTCAAGGCCAGGAGTAATATGGAAGGTGCAGAGGGCGGAAAGGAATGAGATTTGACGCGAGAAGCAATAGAGAAATGGCCGAGGCATGAGAATGTGAAAGATAGGGGGACGCTGTCGACCCGAGGGCGACGGCTCCCGTATGTGCCCTGATGAGAGTTCTTGAGGAAGTATATGGTTTTCATTCAACAGGAGAGTTTGCTCTCCTGTGCCAGTTTGATATTAGTTATTTTCCGGGCCGGTAACACTCGTTACTGACGGTTTTTCTATATATATGTAGGTGAGAAATGCGAAGGATGAAAGCTGTCGGGACTGCGGAGGAGCAGCACGGAACCGCGCACACATGTACCTGCCGCGTGTAACGTATAATGATGGTGTGTTATTGTTATGTAAACGATAATTTTGATGTGTTTGCTTGAGTGAATTACTTGTTATGAAACGAACTGATAAATATGAATGAGTAGGGAGCCTTGGAGTACAGACTCGGCTCAGGTAAAAACGAATGAGATAATGGTTGAATGTTAGGGTAGATTATTATGTGTTACTGTATTTTTATAAAATAGTATATATTTTCTTTTGGTTTTTTTCATTTATTATTTTGTCTTGTCTTTGCTTGTACATCATAGCATGCATGTAGGACTACGTTAGAACCCACGCATCCCATCCATGCATTTCATGTTTGCATCTCCATCTTGAGACACCGAGGGCAGATCCGGGTCGGCTTAACCGAACCCAGTAGATTAGCGAACGGTTCGGTCGCCGGTGACATTTCCGGGTCGGTTCACGGGTGAGCCGAAACAGGGTGTTATAATATGGTTGCAGAATTTTGTCACAGAGCTGTGCATTGTTGATAATATTGAAAGACCACTTAAGTTATTTTGTGACAATCAATCAGTAGTATCATGTTAAAATAACAATAGGAGCTCATAGAGATCAAGTTCGGTAAAGTCTCTATAAAGCATATTGGGACAAAATCCATGGTTGCGGATCCGCTTACAAAAAGTTAACTGCCCAAGGTCTTTAATGAGCATGTTATTCATATGGCTGTTGTGTCATTTAATGATATGCTCCTTTAGTGGGAGTTTGTTTTATTGCAGTATTTGGTTTATGTTTCACTCTATTTTGGTGATCTCATAAGGTTGGACAAGCTGAAACTAGACATGTTTAGATCAAATTATATTTAATTTTCATTCTATACATCCACATTTGATCTATGACATTTAATTATGTTGATATATGTGACCTTGGATGGGTTTAGTTACGTAAATGTAACGAAAATTGCCTTATTCCTATGTTAACATTGATTAATGGACGAGATTGTTATTTTTTAATAATAGCATATGTTATTTTGGAGCTCATAAGGCTGTATACATTTATCTTTATATATAAATATAGTCCAAGTGGGAGATTGTTAGATGTTGGACATAAATATATACATAAATCTGGAATTGTATCGTGTGCTATTATTTAAGGTTGGCCTAAATTCAATTAATCTATTATAATTAAATATTTATGGGTCATAAATAAAGGTATGGAATTCAATGTGTAAATACCATTTTCATAATTTCTCTTTTATGATGGGTTAAATTGAAATTATGAAACTAAGGCTATAAATAAGGGGTTATGGTCCCTAAATTCATATCTAGTTTTCGTTCTGGCATCCCAACGTCCAAAAACTTTGGTCTTGAAAACAAGAATTGAATTTGGAAGATCAAAATCCTAAAAAGAGAAGAATCAATTTTCTTTTCATGGATTCAGGGTATGCTTCCACTATATAATTTTATTTACTTGATGATTTGATATTAAGAAGAATGAAGTTTTATGATGATGGTTTTATATCTGTAGAATTTGGTTAAAGATAAAGTTTCTAATAGGAACTACATGGCCGGCAATGAAGACGGTCACCAACGGCGACCGAGCAACATGTAGTGGAAGATCTCCTAGTAAACCATCAACGCGACAGCTTTGGTCATCCCCAATAGTGGCATGGGGTTGGACGACATTGGTTATGATGAGGGAGGGCAGTGGATGGACAGAGATGAGCGGATGCGGCTGGTGGCGACCAGTAGCGGTCAAAGAAAACAGAGCAAGGTGGCTAGAGACGGCCGGAAGGGACTTGTCTAGCGAGTACAGGGTAGGGGGTGATTGTGTAAGGAAGTTCTGGTCTACGGCGGGGGTGGTGGTGGTGAACAACTGGCTGGCAGTGGCACTAAAGGCTGGTGACAATGCATGCAAGAAGCAACCCTGTTTTCAGCATAGGTCGCCATGCAAGTTGTTGCATGGGCCGGGGAAGGGTTGGGAAGGATGAGGGAATGGTTGGGGATGGTTGCTGGAGGTTGTCGCTGGGGTTGGTTAACAGTGGGTGGCTGGGGCTAGAACCGGGGAGAAATGAAGAGAGAAGGGGAAGGAAGGGAGGCGGGGTGAGTTGGCGACGGCACTGGCTGGCGGCGCCCTCTTGGCGGCAGCTGCCCGTCCGGCGGCAAAGTCACCAGCTGTGGGGTGCAGCTAATAGAGGAGGAGAATGTGGGAAGACAAACAAAGTCGGCAAAAAAGTGGGTCGGGGTAAAATAGAATGTGGTTGGAGCATTTTTATAATAAGAACTTGACTCCATCCCTACTATGGTCAATATTACGGAATACATCCCGAAAAATATAAAATAAAATACACTAAAATACCATAAAATAAAATAATTTATTTCTAACTCAAATAACATGCTCTGACCTATTAACCCACCTAGAACTATTACATAACATGTCCTAATTTAGTAAATGGCTTAAAACTAATTTTACAGTCAAATACTAAAATAAAAAAAGGGCGTACTCGCATATATTCTAATAACACATCATGCTGCTGTCTTACTAATGTTATCATCATTACTTGGGTAAATATGACCCTCATGGTTCATAACACATGGTCGGCTTTAGCTTAGTACACTTGTTCTGAAATCGACTTGACTAAAAATAGCAGTCAAACCGACCCTTTCTAACTATAAAACCCTAATTCGAATCACGATTCCCTCCTTAAAACAAAATTCATCCCCAAAATTTTAACTTAAGGAGATTTTTCTGACACCAAAGCCTGGAAGTTGAATACACATGAGTTGTATCCTCTATTGCTTCAACAGTTATGTACATCCTAATTTATTATAGTTATGTCAACATGGTGAGTTCTGCTAGTGATGTTGCCAATATCAAATCTTCCCGATGCTAAACTGTCTATGCCTGTTCTAACATTATCATCATCATTCTCTTCAGTTTTGACCCCTACTAGGTTGGTCAAGCAGATACTCTAGAGTATCACAAGGTGCTAATCTATGCTATATATGGGAAAACTACGTCGAGGGCAAGGCCTACCTTGCTAACATCTACCCATGTCTCTCTGATCCTCAACGATGTTAAAAGTCAACTACATGTACTCTTAGGAAACTCTATTGTAGGTCCTACAAAGTAGAAGTCTCCTGCTAAGTACGAGTGTATAGGCTAATGAGCTCCATCGCTCAATCACCGGTTTAGGTCCAACTCCCATGTGTCCCTATATAAAGAATTGGATTGTTCAGTGGGTCCTACTTGACTTGGCCCTGAGTCAAATATCTCACTCTATTCTATACAAGAACGAGGATAACTGTTATGACTCTACTGTATACTATGGCTATGGTGGCTATCTATACAAATACTAACTATTGCTGAAGGGAGTAGCTCTCTGTGATAGAATGGAGGTAAGAACACCTGTACATATACAGTGTGTCTCAAGGAGTAGGAAAACATACTCTGCATGGGACTATAGAGTCTGCATTTGGTTTGCGGCATGTGCTCTGGCCAATGTTTGCTCATCTCAATCATTTGGATAAATTGACAGTAGAATTGATATATCTTGAGGGGTGAATGGAAATTTTTTAGTGAAAACTCTCCTCTGTCCAATAGATATGGGTTATAGGAAAGGAGACAGGATCTCATAAAAATCTTGTCACACTGCTCAAGAACTCTCAATTGGTGATATCCCATCCTCACATGTGGGATCTGACATTAGGTAAATTGGGGAAATCTACTAGGCTAAGAAAAACTTGCTACATAGGTAGGTCTCTCTGATCTATGGTAAAGTTAAGGTATCATACAAGTGATAGAGAAGATGAAATCCCTCTGTAGCATGCTAGGTGGCCAAAATATCGAAAAGGTCTATTGACTTGTCCCTAAGATCACCACAATTCACTATGCCACTGGTGATCAGTCTATGGAATAGTCAAACAATGACATATCTCAAAAATGGCTCCTAAGTGGTTTTAGTTCAATCAGTTAAGAGTAGGCACGTGGTTCTTAATACCGTACTAGTCACATACTTCTAAACGGGCCAGGTTTAAGCAACCTAAAGACCCATTGTCTCCCCTCAAGTCTATGGGGACTCATAGTGAGGTTCAACATGTGTCTCATCTGCTCTTTAGTGGTGTGTGACCTGCTGTTCGTACTGATTTATAGTACTAATTTTGACTTAGATGACTACTACCATTGTGGTATACTCTCAAGCAAGACTATCAATTAAGATGAGCATACACAATTGTCACTCTATACGGTCAGCATGGTATGTTCTATCTAATGTCTTTCTCTACATTGCTCTCAAGCTGGAGAGCAATCATCATAATGAGATCGGTCTGCAAACACCTACCTGCAATCTAACCCCTAATTAGTACCATGAAGATACCTCTATACTCAGGGTAAGGCTCAACCCTATGGTTCAAGGTAAGAACCTAATTGTGTTGGCGAAACACAAGGGAATCACTATCTTTCTAAAAGACATTTCGGTCTATGGTAGTGCATCTCGGATGGCAATTGTACCTCTCTATCAGTTGTTGTGCAACTCGATCAGCTGTTGTGCACCACGGTTGGTGGTTGTGTAAATCGGTTGGCGGTTGTGCAACTTAGTTAGCGGTTGTGCTATCCAGGTGTTGAGGATCTGATCTCGATCATATACATCGTAAATCCACTACTGTCTCCAACATGTCTTCTTCCATGTGTCGTCTCCCAGAAGTGGCTGCTAACAACTTGGCTCAGGTTGTCCAATGTGTCTGATCCGAAGGGGTCTAGATCATGGTGGTGACACGTATGATGGTGAACCTATGCTAAAACCACACTGATCTCCTGAAATCATGAGTGGATGCTTCTATTGGTGTTTCTGGCCCTCAAATGGCAACCACTAATCTGATGCTTTACCTCTGGTGGAATCTAGTCAAATATCTGATCTCATAGGCAATGATAGTCTTGATCTTTTCCTCATCATATCGAGGCCTATGTTTCACAAAGGGAAGCTAAAAATGCTGCCATTACGGTCATAAACTAGTGGAAGAGGGAGAGGAGGCGAAGTTCCCATTAGATTGTTGATCTACCTCGCTAATCATCCTCATTTATTACTATCTTCTTGGAATGGTCCATCACAAGTCATCTGCCCAAACTCTCACCTATGCTCCAAGTACTTCAGTGGCTCCATTGGGATAGCCACAGCCTTTATCCTTACAGATCTGTCTAAGGCACTCGGTGGTCTATCCCATTTGCCAACTAACTTGCCAGTATCTTTATACTTCAAGCTCATTATTGTTGCCCCTTTTCATATCTTTTTAAAAACTCCTTTCCACAATGTATGGCATGTCCCATGGAAGCAAGATTAATGTGGTGACAAGCAAAACAAGGACACCTAGCTTAAAACCGCAGTTTTGGGTTAGGGTTTTACTTGCTAGTAGGTTACCTGGTTCGAACCAGTCTCAAGTCGATTCAAGCGAGCTGATCCAGAATAATTTTAAGAATATGAATATGAGGCCTAGATGGCCATATAAGCATATTATGTAGGTTGAATATGCCCAACATGCATGTGATTTTCTAGATGTGATACAATAGAGCATGAGTAAACAGTGTATACAAGAGGTATACATATGATTTTTATGAGTTAGCCAAGATTTTAAGCCTAGATCTAGGCAGTTGTAATGTTTAGCATCCGTTTAGGATTTTTCGATATTTCATTTGCATGTACCATAGGAATTTCAGATCACTCGTTTGTGCCCTTGTGGACTCAGCTTGATTGAGTTCAGGGATCGAGGCCCATTTAATGTTCGTGCCTTGATTACCGACTATAGAGTCACTTTTAGGTTGACTTTAGACAGTCTCGATCCGAGCTTTCCATCCATATATATATTTCATATAACAACAGGTGGGTCCTACTTGGCCACGAGCTGTCAGACAATTAGATCATGCCACGTGGCAAGATCTGAGCCATCCACGTTAGCCCTAGCTTCACCATGTTATGTTTCCAAAGAATTTTCACGATGTTAGAATTTACACCCTTTAGCGCTGCCACCACTTCGGGTCGCTGTCAGCGAGTTACCGCCTGGCCCCTGGCTACCATATCGGTACGACTGTTACCACCTCGCGGCTGGCTATCAGTCTATACCAATGATCACCACCAGTAAAGCTGCAGTCACCGCCGGCAGTGACGTTTCTGGCTTTCGTTTTGCCGCCACCCGTTTGGGTCATTTTTTGATGCCAGCCACCCTGATAGCTTCCCCTCGCTGAGATCTACGGTTTGGGACCAACATCGGCCTCTGCCATGGCTGCGATTGCCACTGGTGATTCATATTTGCACGGCGGCATTTTTGGTTGTTTCCGGCCATTTTCCAGCTAGCCACCAGCTGGACACTGCCAACATTTTAAGACCACCCACGAGCTCCGCTGTGGCCACAATCTTCACTGGCACCGTCACTGCACCCGACGGTGATACTATTGCTTCCAGGCCATTTTCCGGCCAACCAATTGCCGGACCATGCCGATTGCCACTACCATGACACTGCCCATCCTCCCCTCTACCGATCCCAATCGGCGATTGCCTTCGCCGTGCTGTTGTTGCCCATTTTCCGTTGATGGGCACGGCTGCCCACCGCAAGACCCGGTTGTAGGTGTTTGCGTCCTGCTGCCAACAGTTGTGTCCACCTGGTCGTATCTGAGTCCGATAGTCTGAGCCCATGTCCGTGTCCACAGCCTGACCAGCCCAGCCAACCCAACCCAACAGCTTATTTAATTCAGACCAAGTTGACTCGATCAAACTCGGTTCAGTTCAGCTCAGCCGGTCTAGTCATTTTCAAACCGTTTTCGTCTATTCTTACACTGATTTTAGTAATTTGAGAACCTCTATATTAGTTTAGATGCAGATTCACATAATTTAGAATGTTTAGATATTATGATTATTTTTCTTTACTTATTTATTTATTTATTATTTATTTATCATTATTATGTCTCAATTTTTGTGACACATGCTTAGTTGTAGGTTTGTTAGCAGAATTTGATTATTAGGATGTATTGATGATATGAGCACACACCACGAGTATATATCATATAGAGATGTTATTAGTTTACTTAGTAGTGGGTTCTGATGTGCGGATACGCTTGGACCTTGGACCACTAGTTTGTAGGACTCTCCCTCTTTGCTTGACTCCTTACGTGTAGAGTTTAATCATGTTTTAGACATAGGACGACATACATAGGACGACATCAGCGGTGTTTTATCGGATCCCTCCAACATCAGGCCAGAAATGTATGATGTAAGCCTGTTCCCTAAGCTTATTATATAAGTACGCGCATTTTTAAGGATTTCACAAACAAGAGAATGAGTGGTACGGAGATATGTATAGACTGTATTAATACTCCTTCAAACCCTGAGGTAGTGCGGTGTATGAGGGTACTACATAATGCAACATATTTTGGGAATTTGTGGCATTAACTTAACTGTTCCTTTTACCACTCTAGTACTGTGGTAGGTGATATTAAAGATTTGAGGGCGTAAGCATTATATGTATTGTAAAGATTATGAAAAAAAATCGACTCGGTCGGGGGAGGATCGAGCGTTAGAGAATCGAGCGTTAGAGATTATTATATTCTCTACCCGGTTAATCCTTCCTAGTTAATTAATATATTTTATTATTTACCCAATTACCTAGTTAAATGAAATACAATGTTGGGTTGTTTTCACATACCCTAGCCGTCATTTTCATTTCATTTTTATAAGGGACGTCCTCCTCACCCTAGCTGCCTTCATTCACATTTTCTTCTCCTCTTCTGTACTGGTGCCGCTTCTTCCTCCTTGCTTGGGTATCTTTCCTATCTCCCAATTCTTAATTTTCATGCATTCATATTTCTTTTTAATTGATAATAAACTTGATAAACATGAGAATTAAAGTCTTAAATTAACAATAACAAACTAAACTAAACTGAAAACTGAATCCCGTCCATGGCCGACGAGTCTGAAATTGTGGCATGATGGGTGATTGTAAACAAGAATTTCAAGGCAGCCCTGACACTCCCGACGGCCTCTCTGGTTGCTGGGTCGAGTGGGTGGCATCGCCTTGTCCCTGGCTTCCAATGGGTGGTGGAATTACACTTGTTACTGGGTGGAATTGCAAGGGGGACGAAGGTGATGGCAATCCTCTGAAATTGATGCTGTAATGGAAGCTTCAGAGGCTAGACACCGGTTGTTATTCATTGACAACATCAAGGGTCTATTACAGCAGTTCTTGTCGCCGACACAAGCCATTACAGGAGACCTTCTCGCTGGAATTCATGGCGGCGACGTGCAGACGTGGGGAGAACGACTCTATTCCAACTCAAGTTAAAAATAATACTAAATAGTAATAAATTTTTAAAAATAATGATTCTAATGGGTTATGGGTTAAAGTTGCTAAACTAATTAATTAATGTACGAAATCAACATAAACATAAGTAGTAAAACTACGGTAGTGATAAATGGTTGATAATTAATCGGTGTATTACAAGCGATTAATTTAAATCAAATGGTTATAAGTAATTAATAAAATAAAGATTTAACCTTTATCATAATAAATTTAATATTAGCTAAATAAAGTGATTATTTAAATAACGAGTCGGGAAGGTAGAAAAAGGGTTATTAAACTATAATTGTGTAAAAATCACAAGCGTCAAACCTAACTAGCATAATGAAAATAAATAAAGTTCGAAACTTTATTGAGTTGAATAATTTAAAATAATTATATTAGATAATTTTTGAATTAGGATAATACAAATTAATTTAATTAATTTAATTTAACAACTTAATTAATTAAATTATTATTAATAATGATAGCGACTAAAAATTATAACCGTAAACTAAATTGTCAAGATTGTGGTTAAGTATTTATCATCGCAAAGGAAAATTAAATACTTGTTTATAATTTAATAATTTTTTTATCATTTGTTAAGTGTTAATTATGATTAGATAATTAATTTAAAGGTAAAGTAGGACTTAAATGATTATGCCACATGAATAATTAATTATCTCACTAGATTGTTGCGAATTTAATATTTAATATAGGTGAATTTTAATAGTGATATATATATATATATATATATATATATATATATATATATATATATATTAGTCATTTAGTTGCATGGATTTCGATTCGAATAAAAATATACTTATGTATAATTTTATGTTCACGTCCAGATTAGGATCATTGGTCGCAGTTGCAAGTTCACTCACGAACTATCCAGGTTCGTATAATTATTTGAAATGTTGTATTTTCCATTCTTGGCAGCCGTGGTCAGCCTGAGCTTAGATTCGACCACCATGCGCTAGAACGCAATCGGGGTTAAGGAATTGACTTAGTCCGACACAGGGCCGCACCTTTAAAATTACTATGTGGGAGTCTTGGTCGTCTTGAGTATCTGACCACCATGCTTGGAACACAACCAGGGCTGACTCAATTCAGCTTGGTAGCACCCCTGAAAGATTGAATACTTGCCCCCAGGCCGAAAGGGGTGACAAGGCATAGTGGCACAAGTAGGCTCATTATGCACTTGCGATACTGAGAGGTTTAGTCAATGGCAAAAGTAAGTTGCTAGCCAGACTTTGGGCCATGTTAGCAGAAGTGATGGCTATCAACCCTGTGGAGCAACTAACTGGGTTATTGGCAAATTTGGTTATTTCCAATGATTTAGTTGATCGTGTTAAGCTAGCACAAATGAGTGATGAGGAGCTGAATGAAATGTTGGACAAGATTCCTAACATTGTAGCTGATTCCAATAGTGTGATCAGATTTAGAGGAAGGTTGTGTGTACCCAAGGATGATGCACTCAGACGGAATATCTTGGAGGAGGCTCATCGCTCAAAGATCTCGATACCACCATTCGGGGTGTGTGGATCACAGCGGATACCTCCTCCGCATTGTTTTGGAGTATAGCGGAATCGCTCCACCGCATATTAAAATAAACGTAAGGAAATAGTGGAATGTACATGATTTGTTTTATCTATTATACTACTTAGTATTGTAATCACTAATGCGGAATTGCCTCCGCAGGTGTGCAAATACGAAATTAGGTGATTGATAACCAGGGCATGGAGCAAAATAAATATGAGGACTCCTTTTTTATTTATTTGAGAAATAAGTGTGGCTACCGGGAAACGGTTTAAGACTGTGGGATCTTTATATATGTTTTTGTTAAAAAAATGTTAGACATATTTGCTTAATTGTGAGTAACACTTGGCCAGCTAGGCCCATAATGTTGTGACAAATGGCTGGTCGTTACAACTCCCATCTTACAATTACAAGGTTTTGTCATCACTCTCTTCCATTTACAGTTAAGAAAAGTCTGGTGTGCAAACAAACAGTCCATTCCCAATCATACATCATACCCTTTTACCCCATACTTGATAAAGTTCCACACACAGGGTTTCCCTTGTATATCAAAGGATAGGTTAGTCACCCCCAATGTAATGACCCACCCAAACCAGATCGGGTGCTACTTGAAAATATAGTTAATGTAAATGTAGCATTCCAGAATATGACTTTAAATACAATAAATAAGTCTGACAACATATAATATAAATCATAACAATAAATCATGTTCTCTAAAATATAAAATAACAGTCCCACAGTCTCGAACCGTTTCCCCATACCCACATTTTTAACACAAGAGAATAATAAGGAAGTCCAATTTTTTATTATTAATTCACCATACCTAGGATGGTAAAAGAACCACCAACCACACTTCTAATCTTCAGTCCAATGCTGCTCACCTGCAGAGGCAATTCCGCGTTAGTGATAAAACCACTAAACCGCATAATTAAATGAAACAAGTCAATATAATCCCTATTATCATTTCACTCATTTTTATTACTATTATTACACAAGTCTTTAGTAATTATCTCTCATGTCAATCTGAGATTAGTAATTTGTCTCTCAAGTCAGTCTGAGATTAGTAAAAGTCATCTCCCACCTCATTCTGGGTTTAGAAATCGTCTCCCAGCTCATTTTGAGATTATGTGGTCTCCCAATTCATTTTGAGATTAGTCATGGTTTCCCAGTTCATTCTGAGATTAGAAATTGTCTCCCAACTCGTTCTGAGATTAAGTGGTCTCCCAATTCATTTCAAGATTAGTCATGGTCTCCCAGTTCATTCTGAGATTAGAAATTGTCTTCCAACTCGTTCTGAGATTAAGTTGTCTCCCAATTCATTTCGAGATTAGTCATGGTCTCCCAATTAATTTTGAGATCATTAATCGTCTCCCAGTTCATTCTGAGATTAGAAATTGTCTCCCAGCTCATTCTGAGATTAGGTGGTCTCCCAATTCATTTTGAAATTAGTCATGGTCTCCCAGTTCATTCTGAGATTAGAAATTGTCTCCCAACTCATTCTGAGATTAGGTGGTCTCCCAATTCATTTTTAGATCATTAATCGTCTCCCAGTTCATTCTGAGATTAGAAATTGTCTCCCAGCTCATTCTGAGATTAGGTGGTCTCCCAATTCATTTTGAATTTAGTCATGGTCTCCCAGTTCATTCTGAGATTAGAAATTGTCTCCCAACTCATTCTGAGATTAGGTGGTCTCCCAATTCATTTTGAGATTCGTGCCAACAAGGCTACCGGTTTGGGTAAATATAACATTTCATATAGTTATACCAGTTTGGGGAAATGCAACATTTTATATAATTATACTAGTTTGAGAAAATACAACATTTCACATAATTATATAGACCCACTTAGTAATTTTAAATGTACGGCCCTGTATCGGACTAAGTCAATTCCTTGACCTCGATTGCGTTCCAGCGCATGGTGGTTGAATCTAGGCTCAAGCCGACCAAGGCTACCAACAAGGGAAAGGACAATATTTCATATAGTTATACCAGTTTGGGGAAATACAACATTTTATATAATTATACCAGTTTGGAAAGTACAACATTTCAAATAATTATACGGACTTGGATATTTCGAAGTCGCAGCTGTTACCAATGATCCTAATCTAAACGAGAATATAAAATTATACATAAGTATAATTTTATTCGAGTAAAAATGCATGAAACCAAATGTCTACTATTTATATCATTATTAAAATTTTGACAACATATCATGTAACAATTCAAAAATATTAAATAACAAATTCTCAACAACTCTAGTGAGATAATTAATTATTAATGTGATATAATCATTTAAGTCCTACTTTATATTTTAAATTAATTATCTAAATAATCATTAATACCTAACAGTTGATAAAATAATTATTACTAATAAACAAGTATTTAATTTTTCCTTTCGAGTGATAATTACTTAACCCCGATCTTGATGATTTAGTGGACGGTTATAATTTTTAATCGCTAATATTATTTACAGCAATTTAATTAATCAAGTTATTCAATCAAATTATTTAAAATAATTTGTATTATTTTAATTCATAAATATTATTAATACAATTATTTTAATTTAGTCGACTATATAAAGTATAAAACTTTATTTATTTTCATTATGCTATTTAGGTTCGACGCGAGTGATTCTACCCGACTATTGTTTAATAACCTATTTTCTATATTACTGACTCTTTATTAAAATAATCACTCTATTTACCTAATATTAAATTTAATATGGTAAAGGTAAAATCTTTATTTTATTAATTACCTATAACCATCAGACTTACAAATTTATAGTACACGAGTTACTTGTCACCAATTAATTACTACAGTGATTATATTACTCATGGATTACCCAAATTTTTATTTACGCCAATAACTATTTGCATTACATCAATAACTTAGCAATTATTATTCATCCAAATCCCTAAGTTACTTGAATTATGCCACTATGACCAGCAATAACAGGTACTACGACGCTCCCCAAACAAAAGAAGAAACCAGCAAACCCTAGACACAACAAGCATACTAAACAGAAATGACGATCAACCACAAACCAGCAGTGCAAGTCATGATGCCTTCATCAACATGAGGGGCAGCAACCAGAACATATCAACACACGCTAAACAAAACAACCAAATGACCCAAAGAAACCCTAGCAATTCATGCAACCAGAATCGACGAGACCCCATGCGTAAGATGCTAGGGATCCTGCAATTCAGCTAGGCGTCTCCAACAAAAATAATCAAGCGTTGCTACATGCACAACCTGATTTGGAAGCCACCGACTGAATCTGCATGCATACTTGACAAGGCACCGCAGAGAAGCCCTCCAAAACACAAGCCTAGAGCAAGGAAAACTAGGGGAGATGTGGAAGGAGATGGTGGCGATCAGGCCAACATGCAACCTTCTTCCCAAAAAAACGTGGGAAAACAAGAAGATGTGAAGAACGCCATCAACCCTACATCCTTACCATCAAAACCATGCATGCAAGAGTCCTAATGTAAAAGAAATAAGAAAAGAGACAAGATACTCACGCAGCCATGAGGAGGGTGCCTGGGACGGAGAGGGAGACAAGAAGGTGTAGATGGCTAGGAAAAGGATTTCCCACAATCTTCACAACTATATATATATATATACAACTCAACGAGTCCCTCAATTAAATTCTTACACTCTACCCTACCGCCCATTCATGAATAGTAGGTATCACTTGGCTAAAGTTTGTTCTCCCTTTTCCTCCCACTCACCAAGTTATCAGCCACCCAAGACTGGGGGTTTGGCCTTAGGTCGAACCATGACCAGTCAACTAATGATCATAATAATTGTGATGACCAATCATATTGATTCACCCGTACTTCACAACCGGGTAACCGGGTAAAGAATATTACACGTTCGGTCCTTTTTGGACGGCATTCGCATCAAAATTTCTTTTTTTTTCTCACGGTCTTTTTAATCTCCCTCAACCTTGGAGATATTTCGTCCCCGAAATATCACAACGGCAATAGAATAATCATGATTAGTTTTATTTATTTCTTCGGGATCAGTTTATGCTAGTACAAATATAAACTCCTATGCCACAAACAGGATAGGGTATTTCCTTGCCATTTCTTATTTAGTCTCCTATGTAGCTTGCTTTGACCCTTGATTTTTCCACAATACTTTTACAAAAGGAATTTCGTTGTTCCTGAGTGTCTTTATTTCTCTTGCTAGGATGTGGATTGGCTTTTCTTCCTAGGTTAAACTTGATTGTAGCTCTAAGACTTCAAAATTTGTGAAGATCCTCATCCCATACATATTTCTTTAGCATTGACACATGCAAAACATTGTGTACTCTAGCTAGGCTTGGTGGCAATGCTAATCTATATGCGCAATTCCCAACTCGATCCAGGATTGGAAACGGTCCTATGAATCTTGGCTTCAACTTCCCTGATATTTTAAATCTGATCAACCCCTTCGTAGGAGGTGTCTTTAGGTACACAAACTCCCCAACTCGGAACTCTAGGTCCTTCCTTCCAGTATCAGCATAACTCTTTTGTTGATCCTGAGCTGCCTTATGTCTTTGCTAAATGAGTTTCACCGTTTTAATTGTTTCCCTCACCATCTCTGGCCCGACTATAACTGCTTTGGTAGACTCCAGCCAGCACAATGGAGATCTACAGGGCCTACCATATAAGGCTTCAAATGGTGCCATCCATATACTGGCTTGGTAAGAGTTATTGTAGGTGAATTCAGCCAAGGCAAAGTGTTTCTCCCAGTCACCTCCCCAGTCAAGAATGCAAGCTCTTCACAAATATTCCAAAGTCAGAATAGGGGATCGCGGTCGGATGATATGCTGTACTCAACTTAATTTGAGTTCCCATGGCTTTTGGAAAACTTCCCAGAAATGTGAGGTGAATAGAGGATTGCGGTCAGAGACTATCTCCTTTGGAATCCCATGTAATATGACAATATTGTCAACATACAATCCTGCCAGGTAGTTGATGTTGGGCTTTGATCTGTTGGCCAGTCTGATACTTAGAGACAAAATCCACAACATCCCTATTCATCCCAATCCACCAGTAGGTTCACTTTAAATCTTGATACATTTTAGTAACTCCCGGGTGTATCAAGAACTTTGAGCGATGAGCCTCCTCCAAGATATTCCACCTCAGTGCATTATCCTTGGGTACACACAACCTTCTTCTAAATCTGATCGCACTATTTGAATCAGCTACAATGTTAGGAATGTTGTCCAACATTTTATTCAGCTCTTCATCACCCATTTGTGCTAGCTTAACACGATCAACTAAATCATTAAAAACAACCAAATTTGCCATTAAGCCTGTTAGTTGCTCCACTGGGTTGATAGATACCACTTTTGCTGACATGGCCCAAAGTCTAGATAGCTGCTGACTTTTGTCCACTTTGCTCCTTCCGACACAACGCGTCGACTACCACATTCGCTTTCCTGGAAGGTATCAGATTTGGAAGTCGTAGTCCTTCAAATATTCTATCCACCACCTCTGTCGAAGGTTAAGGTCATTCTGGGTGAAGATATACTTCAAACTCTGGTGGTCAGTGAAGACTTTGAACTGGGCTCCATACAAGTAGTGTCTCCAAATCTTCAGGGCAAAAACCACTGCTGGCAATTCCAAGTCATGGGTTGCATAATTTTGCTCATGAATCTTCAATTGAAGAAAGGCATAGGCCACTACCTTACCTTCTTGCATAAGGACACATCCTAAACCAAACTGAGATCGCATCACTGAAGACTACAAATCCTTCATTACCATTTGGCAGGGTTAACTCTTCTTTAGAGACTGGAAACTCTCACACTTACTACTCCATTCAAACTTGACCCCATTCCTTGTGAGTTTGGACATCAGCGATGCTACTAAGGAGATGTAAAGACCGTGAAAAAAAATGGACGCAAACGCTATCCGGGAAGGACCGAACACGGTCTGGGAAGGACCGAACGTGTTTTATTCTTTTACCCGGTTAATTATATACCAATTTTATTATTTACCCGATTAAATGAAATACGGGTCTAGGGGTGTTTTCACATACCCTAGCCGTCATTTTCATTTTTATAAATTTGAAAGAGGACGTCATTTTTCACGTACGGGTGTAGGTGCGTCTTCCTCACCTTAGTAGCCTAGTTCTCCTCTTCCTTGCCGGTGTTTCTTCATTGCTTGGGTATCCTTCCTATCTCCCTCTTCTTAATTTTCTTGCATGCATATTTTTAATTGATAGTAAGCTTGTTAATCATGGGAATTAAAATTGTAAATCAACAAGAAAAGAACTTAACTGAACTGAAATTGGAATCCCGTCCATGGCCGAGTAGCATGAAACCTTGGCAAGATGGACGACTGTAAGAACAATTGCAAGGCGAAGTTGCAAGGGTGACAGAAGTGGCGATGTTCTGCTGCAATTGATGCTGTAATGGAAGCTTTAGAGGGGTAAACGCCAGTTGTGCTTCGTCAACAGCATCATGGGTTCCATCACAGTCGTTCAGGCCGCTGGAATAATCCACTTTAGATCACCTTCTTGCTGGAATTCATGGCAGCGACATGAAGAAGTGGGGAGAACAACCATACTTCATGCAACGTCCAAAGGTGGCCAATCTTTCCTGTTTTGATGCTAGCATGAGGTCGTGGAACATCTGAATTTGAGCAAGGTGCTAGAAAGGAGGGGTCTTGAGGCTGGGAGAAGAAGGACAGGCCAGGAGTTGGGCGCCATGGTGCAGCACATGGTTGTCTTGGTTAACTGCTGCAAAACATGCACTTGAGGCTTCCTCGCTTGCTGATTTTATCTTGTTGTTGATGCTTTGTTGGGATGTTTAAATGGTGGTTCAATTGGGTGCCAAGATAAGGGTTGCAGGAGACGGACGAACCTGTTCTTGTAGAAGAGAAGAATGGTGACGGGAAGAAGAAGAAGAAGAAGGGTGGCAGTTTTGTAAATATGGGTTGACTTGATACCGACTCGAGTTAAAAAATAATACGAACTCGTAATAAATCTTTAAAAGTAATCATTTTAATGGGTTATTGGTAATGTTACTAAACTAATTAATTATTGCATGAAAATTTATTATCTCAAAAGAAAATATACTAATAATAATAACAAAATACTTGTTTATGAATTAATAATTACTTTATTATTTGTTAAGTGTTAATTATGATTTAGATAATTAATTTAAAATGTAAAGTAGGACTTAAATAATTATGTCACATGATTAATTAATTTTCCCACTAGATTTGTTGATAATTTAATATTTAATATTTTAGAAAATGATATATATATTAGATATTTAGCTGCATGCATTTCTACTCGAATAAAATTATACTTATGTATAATTTTTTGTTCTCATTCAGATTAGGACCTCGATAGTTTGTAAGTGACCTACAACCGTGACAAACGATCCTAATCTGAACGAGAACATAAAATTATACAATTATAATTTTTTCGAGTAGAAATGTGTGCAACTAAATGACTAATATATATCATTACTAAAATTCAACAACATAAAGCATGCAACATTCAACAATATTAAATATTAAATTCTCAACATTTACATCGAGTCTAGTGAGATGATTAATTATTCATGTGACATAATCATTTAAGTCATACTTTAATTTTAAATTAATTATTTAAATCATAATTCAAACTTCACTAATGATAAAATAATTATTTACTTATAAACAATTATTTAATTACTATTATTAGTATAGTTTCCTCTCAGATGATAATTACCTAACCACCATCTTGATGATTTAGTTTACGATTTTAATCTTTAATCACTATCATTAGTAGTAGCAATTTAATTAATTAACTTGTTCAATTAAATTATTTATAATGATTTGTATTATCCTACGTCAAAGATATTACTAATACAATTATTTTAAATTATTCAACTCAATAAAGGTTCGAACTTTATTTATTTTCATTATGCCATTTATGTTTAACGCTTGTGATTTTTACACAATTATAGTTTAATAACCCATTTTCCACCTTACTAACTTGTTATTAAAAGAATCACTTTATCTACCTACTATTAAATTTAATATGGTAATGGTGAAATCTTTATTTCATTAATCACATATAACCATCCGATTTAAATTAATAGCTTATAATACACCGATTAATTTTCAACCGTTTATCACTACCGTGTTTTAATTACTCATGTCGATTTCGTACCATAATTAATTAGTTTTAGCAACTGTAAACCATAACCATTATAAAAATAATTTTTAAGGATTTATTATGAGTTAGTAATATTTTTTAACTTGAGCCGCATTGAGTCAAGTAATATTTACAAGTTTGCCATCTTCTTCTTCCCTGATGCTCTTCTCTTCTACTACCTTGATCTTGGCACAAAAACATGTACATCCTTCATGCACCCAGCCTCAAGATAACTACTTTCTTACACCTTGGTCCCATTTAGAGATTCAGGTACATCAGGCTGGCATCAGCCAGGAAGGATTGGCCACAACTCGACGACGCACGATGATAGGGCCGTTCTCCCACGTCTGAATGTTCACCGCCATGAATTTCGGTGAGTAGGTCGTCAGCAGTGGGCTATGCCAGTGGCAGGAGCTACTGTAATGGAACCATTGATGTTCTCGACGAAGAACAACTGGCATCTACCTTCAGAAGCTTCCACTACAACGTTTGTTTCAGAGGAATGCCACCACCTTCGTCACCCTTGAAATTTCGCCCACTAACAGGTGCAATTCTGCCACCCATCGAAAACAAGGGACAAGGTGGTGCCACCCTTCAACCCAGTAGCTAGAGGGGCCGTCAGGGGTGCGATCGGCTGCCTTGCAATTCTTGCCTACGATTGCCCATCTTGCCACACTTAGAACTCGTCGGCCATGCAAGGATTTCCAGTCGTATACAATTTAATTTAGTTCTTCTTGTTGATTTAAAACTTTAATTCCCATGATTATCAAACTTATTATCATTAAAGATTTAGGTAACGATTACAACAATCCCCATTCTCGCTACAACCAGCGACGATCCTCCAACAGTGGTGAAAACAACCCAAACACAAAACCGAAAGGATTAGAAATCGCATCATTTTTTATCAACTATCATTCATCTATTCATTTCAAAATATGCATGCATGAAAACTAAGAATAAGGAGATAGGGAGGATACCCAAACAAGGAGAAAGCCGGCTCCGGCAAGGAAGAGGAGAAAAAGATGAAAAACAGGCAGCTAGGGTGAGGAAGATGCCCCCTCTCAAAATAAAATGAAAATGATGGCTAGGATATGGGAAAATACCCGAACACTCGTATTTCATTTAACTGGGTAGAGAATAAAATATAATAATAATAATAATCCAACATTCGATCCTTCCCAGACCGAGTCGAATATTATTATTGTTATTATTATTTTTCACAATCTTTACAATCCTTTGAACCACAAGTCTAGAACTGCGTTGTACTTAACAGTACCCATAAACCACTACGTTCTCTTGGTGTGAGGAATTCAAACGGGAGTTGTCAAGATCCCTCGAGAATAAAACAAACTGCTCACTATTGTAGAGCTTGCTTATAGTGTCACACGCACCCACTCATGCTACGTGCAAGTCAATATCACCATCTCATGTCGTGCTGAAAACTTGAATGAGAAGGGATTTATATAATAGGCCCAAAGGCAACTTATGGTGGATCTTGTTTTTGAAATCATTCTCGAGGGATCTCATCTTTGAGATTTATTAATTTGGAAACCAATTTGATTAAATAGCTCGGTTAAGTGGGATCCGATAAAATGCAACTTAACCTGTGCTGCAAGTAATAAAACAAACAAACGATAGAATAGAACGTAAAACAGGGAATGAGTCCTAAACGGACCTTGTAGAAGCTCCGAACATGTTAATGCACCTAGGCGGCGAGCTCCTACTTTGTTCCTACCCATCAAAACTAAACAATAACTCCTATTTTAATCATGTGATGCATGAATACAATGAAGAGCTATGTAAAATCATAGTCAGTCAAACAAAGTACACAGCAAGACATATGCAATTAGTAATACACTTGGTTACTAACATAATTTGAGTACTCATAATAACTTTGCCCTTATTCCCTTTTTTCACATACCAACCTAGTAACTGGTAATTGGTAAATGTATACTAATCCAAGTGCATCTACTCATCATCACATCATATGAAACATGCAACATCAATTACATCAAAATCTCAACCTAGGGCAACCAACAATGATTAGCAATGATTGGACATCATGTGACATTTACATTCAAATCATACAATCTATTCTAATTAACGATTAAGACCTATTTAATTAGCTATCTACATCTTAATTCAATCATTTCATCATTTCATGCAAACAACTCATATTTACTCATCCTAGCCAACTATCAATCAAATTGTACCGTTTGTAAAAATTAATACCTAACTTTATATTTTCTCTATTTTGATGCAATACATATCAATTATTATAATTTAATCATGCTATACTATCAACAATCATGAACTAAAATCAAATCAATTGGCAGTAATACCTAATGTCGGCATGAAAAGTAGCGATGATGTTGACAGCGGGAATGGTCGTGACTGCCGTCGGAGTAAGCATGGCTAAGGTTTGTCCAAGGGAGGACTCAGCTGGGCTAGGACTGGAGCATGTGGCTAGGTCATTATGAGGCCTGACTGGAGCTGCTCCGGCCGGCCTACTACTTGCTGGCGGAGATGGCGGCTGGTGGCCGTCAGAAACATGGCAAATAGGTGACTATGTTGTGAGGTGGTGCTGCTGTGAGGGATGAAGGATGCCGGGAGGAGTAGACAGGGCTCAACCTCGGTCAGGATAGGTCGAGGAAGGGGGCAGACTAGGCCAGGTGTACATGGCCGGCAGTGACGACGGTTGTTGACGGCGACCGAGCAACATGCGGTAGAAGATCTCCTAAAAAACCCATCAAGGCAGGGGCTTTCGTTGTCCCGAACAGTGGCACGGGGTAGGACAACGTTGGTGATGATGAGCGGGGGCCGTGGATGGCCAGAGATGACTGGACGCTGCCGGCGGCTACTGGCAGCACTCCAAGAAAACAGAACAAGGTGGCTAGTGAGGGTGATGGCCGGAAGGGACTTGTCTAACCAGTAAAGGGTGGGGGGTGGTCGTGTAAGAAAGTTTTGGTCGACGGCAAGGGTGGTGGTGGCACGTAACTGGCCAGTGACGGTAGCTAAAGGCCTGCGACAATGCATGCAAGCAGCGGCCCTGTTTTCAGCATGGGTCGCTGTGCATGTCATCGTACAGGCTAGGGTAGGGTGGAGAAGGATGAGGGAAGGGCTAGGGATGGTCGCCGGAGGTCGTCGCCAGGGTTTGTGGCCGGTGGCAACGGATGCAAGGTGGCTGAGAGTGGGTGGCCAGGACTGGAACCGGGGGACAAAGGTAGGGAGAGGGGGCGGAAGGGAGGCAGGGGTGAGTCAGCGACGGCACCGGCCGGCAGGGTTGTCTTGGCATCAGCTGCGCGGCCAGCATCGAAATCTCCGGCGGTGGGGTGCTGAAAACAGAGGAGGAGAATGAAGACAAACAGAGTCTGGGAAGAAGAAGTGGGCTGGGGGAAAATAGACTGTGGTCTGGGCATTTTTGTAATAAAACTTGACTCGCTCCCGACTCGAGTTAATATTACAAATTTCAACACAAAAAATATAAAATAAAATACACTAAAATATCATAAAATAAAATAATCGAGTTCTAACTCGAATAACGTGCTCTAAACCTATTAACCCAGGCAAAACTAATAAATAACACGTCCTAACATGGTAAACGACCTATGTAAAGATATTGAAAAAAATAAAATAAAATATTCAATTTGATCTCGGAAGGATCAAACGTTGGATTATTATTATTATTATTATTATTATTATATTTTATTCTCTATCCGGTTAAATGAAATATGGGTGTTGGGGTGTTTTCCCATACCCTAGCTGTCATTTTCATTTTATTTTGGGGAGGGGGGCGTCTTCCTCACCCTAGCCGCCTATTTCTCATCTTTTTCTCCTCTTCCTTACCAGAGCCGGCTTTCTCCTTGTTTGGGTATCCTCCCTATCTCCCTATTCTTAGTCTTCATGCATGCATATTTTGAAATAAATAGATGAATGATAGTTTATAAAACTGGTGTGATTTCTAATCTTTCGGTTTTGTGTTTTGGATTGTTTTCACCACTGTTGGAGGTTCGTCGCTAGTTGTAGCGAGGATGGGGATTGTTGTTAATCGTTACCTAAATCTTTAATTATCACAAGTGCATAATGAGCCATCTTGCGCCATTGCGCACTATCACCCCTTTTGGCACGGGGGACATGTGTTTAATCTTTCAGCAGGTGCTGCCTTGTGCCGAATTGAATTGGCCCCGGTTGCATTCCAGTGCATGGTGATCAGATACTCAAGTCGACCAAGACTCCCATATAGTAATTTTAAAGGTGCGGCCCCGTGTTGGACTGAGTCAATTCTTTAATCTCGGTTTCACTCAGTGCATAGTTGTCGAATCTGGGCTAAGGCCGACCAGGGTAGCCAAAAAGGGAAAATATAACATTTTAAATAATTTTACGGACCTGGATAGTTTGTAAGTGAACCTGCAAATGTGACCAACAATCCTAATCTGAACGAGAAAATAAAATTGTACATAAGTATAATTTTATTAGAGTATAAATGCATGCAACTAAATGACTAAACGATATCATGATTAAAATTCAACAATATTAAATATTAAATTATTCATGTGACATAATTTCTTAAGTCCTACTTTACATTTTAAATTAATTATCTACATCATAATTAACACTTAACAAATGATAAAATAATTATTAACTTATAAACAAATATTTAATTAATATTATTAGTATATTTTCCTTTGAGATGATAATTACTTTATTTAGTCGTTCGAATAAATTGTTTAAAATAATTTTATTATCCTTATTCAATGATATTAGTAATACAATTATTTTAAATTATTCAACTCAATAATGTTTCGAACTTTATTTATTTTCATTAGGTTATTTAGGTTCAACGCTTGTGATTTTTACCCGATTATAATTTAATAACCAATTTTCTACCTTACTGACTCGTTATTAAAATAATCACTTTATTTACCTAATATTAAATTTAATATGGCAAAGGTAAAATCTATATTTTATTAATTACTTATAATCCTATGATTTAATTTAATCGCTTGTAGTATGCTGATTACTTATCGACCATTTATCATTACTGTTTTTTTTATTGCTCGTGGCAATTTCGTATAATAATTAATTAGTATAGTAGCTTTACTCATAACCCATCAAGATCATTATTTTTAAAGATTTATCACGAGTTAGTTTTATTTTTTAACTCAAGTCGGTATCGAGTCAACCTATATTTACAAAACTGTCGTCTTCTTCTTCCCCAACGTCCCTTCTCTTCTCCAATTCCATCTTTACACCCAAAAACAAGACCCTGATGTCTCCTTCTTCAACCCAAGACCAGATCATGACTCCATCAACTGCAACCTTCCCTAGCAATCCAATTGGAAGCCTAAAGTCCATGCCTTGCAGAAACTATCCAAGGCGACACCATCCTGCACCAAGGTGTATGATGTCTGGCCAGCATCACCACTGGGACTGCAAGGTGAACTCTGTCCAGCCAGTAGCACCACCAGGAACTCTCCCTTCTCCCCGCATGACAACCCAACGTCAAGGCCAAGCGTGTGAGCATGCACAGCGTGAGCCTTGGCCGGGAAACTGGTATCGATGTCTAGAATCCCCCACAGCATTGTCCATTATCCCCATCCTTGAAATTCCACCCATGACCAGGGACACGGTGAGCCATCCCATCGACCCAGAAACCAGAAAGGTCGTCAAGGTTGTGTGTAAAGACCCGGAAAAAAAAATTTTTTTAGCTGGTTAAGTATGAAAATACCCAGTTAAATTGAAAAGTAATTTCTAATCGGACGATTCTAGTTGAATCAGTCGAGTCGAACACATTAATTAAGTGAACCA
>JAURVB010014369.1:0-11776 GCA_033002965.1 Piper betle | reverse complement strand
CACGACGAATGTGTTTATTATTATTATTATTATTATTTTTCGGGTCTTTATAGAGACAGTGCTAGTGAATTTTTAGGGACGGATATGGACAGAGTCTGAGAACATGACATTATGACCTCCAAATGGGATAGCTAATTGTTCAGTTAGCATGACAACAAATTTATGAGTAATAGCAAGGGTATATAGATCATGCAGAGGGTCAGACATGTAGTGTGCCCTCAGCCAGCGAGAGGAGTTTGCCTGGTATTAGAAATTTGGCATAGATGATGGGTTTAGTGAGGGAGCGTCTATTAGGCAGATGGTGCTTTCCTTGTCCTTCGCCAGCACGATTAGGTCCTTATCTTGAAACGTAGGATTTAGCATTTGCCCCGCATATATGAGGTACCTTTGTGGTACTTTTGAGGACTTATAGTGCAGGTAGCCGATGATAGACCAATTTGGAGGAGACAACATGACGTAAGCTTGGGTGCAATGCAAACAGGCACTTTAGTCCGACCAAACCACACTGACCAGATAGAGGAACACTAGTGTACGCTCATCTTAACTAACCGCTTTACTTGAGAGTCTACTACAACGGTAGTAGTCATGTGAGTCAAGATAAGTTCTACAAATTGGTACGAGATAGTAGGTCACACACAACTGTAGAACAGACAAGACACATGTCAAATCTCACTATGAGTCCCATTAGACTCAAGAAGAGATAGTGGTTCTTTGGGTCATCTAAACCCCATCCCTTTAAAAGTGTGTGACTAGTACAGTATCAAGAAATGCATGCCTACTATTAATTCATTGAACTAGAGCTGCTTCGGAGACATCTCTTAGGCTCATGATTGATTGGTTCTTCCATAGGCTGGCCTGTGGTAGAGTCCAATCATCATGATCTTAGACACATGTCCATGGACATACCCATATGTTGGAGCCACCAAATATTCTATACAGAGTTTTTCCATTACCCTTATGACTCATACGAAGACCCTCATTACATACCTAGTAAGATTTTCTCATATCAGGGTACTCTCCTATCACCCCCGATGTAAGACTATGTGAGGATGAGACACTTCTTAGTTAGAGTCGTAGAGCAGTGTCACTAGTTTTTCATGAGAGATCCATTCATTTGTCATGTGACTAAAGATATTAGACACAGCTGAGCCTCTACTCGAGTATGTTCACACCCACCTTTCTGGATATATCAGTCCTACTATCTGTTTTTCTAGATGGTTGAGATGAGTAGACCATGACCAGCAGAGTACAGATCAAATGCAAACTCCACAGTTGCATGCAGAGTATGTTTTCATACTTCTTGTGACACGCTATACATATACAAGTGTTTTTGCCATCATTCTATCATAGAGAGCCCCTTTACCAGTAGTTAGTGGTTGATAGATAGTTAGGAGAGCTATAGCACGTTGTAGAGTCGTAGTAGTTGTCCTTGTTCCATTAGGAAGTAGAGTCAGATATTTGATTTAGGGCTGAGTTAGCAAGGACCTGATGAGCAATTCAATTTCTCATACAGGCATACCTGAGTGTTTGACCAAGATTGACGAGAGTGAACCATACAACCCATTAGTATATACGCTTACTTGGTACTAGAGTCCACCATATGCTAATAGGACTTGTAGTACACCCTATTATTGCCATAGGACCTAGACTAGAGTGCTTTGCGGGTACACGTAGTTGACCTATCACATTGATGAGGATCAGGGACACATGGGTAGATGTTAGTTCGCATCCCTCGCATTGTGATAGTTAATCCTAATGTATCTCCATCTCTGATTAATACCCTGCAGTACGTTACAGTACCTGATTGACTACCCAGTAGACCCTTAGGGGTGAACCTAGGTTTTTCTTTTCCAAGATCATTGCATTTTAGTCCCCATAGTTTGCAGTAGCCCTAGGAGCTAGTCTAGCGAGACAATTCGAACATGTATGGTCAGTCTAGTCAAATGGTTCCTGCATGTATGATATGTTTGCTAGATAATTCAATCACGTGTAATCTACATAGTTATATTATCAAGGAGCTAGCGAGCTTCATCAAAGTTTAGAGGTCCACCACCATGTTGGTCCGTTTGGGCTGTGTGCAGCTAGCTTTCAAGGAGAACTACTAGTTTACCAAAGAGATGACATCTTTATTTGAGTCCTCTGATCGTAGTTGACGTTAGAAATTTAGAGGACAAAATTTTTATAAGGAGGAGAGATTGTAAAACTCCAACTTCGGGTAAGGGTTTGATCCTGTCGTAGTTTGCCGGTTTGGACCAGTCTCGAGTCGTTTAGAGTGAACTCGAGTGAGTATGCCCGACTTGAATATTATAGTTTTCGTTATGATACAGTAGAGCATGAGTTCTCAATGTTCACACGGGTTTTACATTTTTGGCATAGATATAAGCCATTACAGCGTTTAGCAGCCGTTTGTGATTTCTAGGTATTTCATTTGCATGTAGCATAGGAACTTTGGATCACTTGATTGTGCCCTTGTGGGCCCAGCTTCATTTAGTTTAGGCTTCGAGGCTCATATAACCTTCTTTCCTCGATTCCTGCCTATAGAGTCAATTTTATGACTCAAACCAGTTTTGACTTTATATGGTCTTGATCCGAGCTTTCCGTCCATATGTATATTGCATATACCTATAGGTGGGTCCTACTAGACCACGAGTTATTGGAAGTTCAAATCATGCCACATGGCAAGACTTGATCTTGTCCACATCAACCCTAGCATTCTCCCTTTTATTTTCAGCGACCTTCCTACATTTTGCTATAACTTTACACCCACAACACCGCCACCACTTCGGTTCGCCTCCAGCAAGTCTCTGCCTCGCCCTTGGCTAGCAGACCGGCACCCCTATGACTGCCTCACGACCGGCTATCCATTCATACGACTCATGACCACTGGGGCCACCACAGTCGTCGCCGGTGAGGGAGGTTTTGGAGCAGGTCTACGCCACCGCTGCCACTATTTTGGCCTTTTTTCGGCGCCAGCGACTCACCACCGACCAATCCAACCACCCACACAGCTTCATGTTGCCGAGATCTTCATTTTACAACTACCCACTACCACCACTATAGTCGTGACCAATATCGGCGATGCCGCCTCACCTGTGGCAATCCCACCCCATTCCCAACTGTTTTCAAGCCAGCTAGTGGCCGGATTCCACCAAGCACCACTACCAACATGCTCCTCATACATGGGGCATTGATCAAGACCGGCGGCAACACCAGCCGTGCTGTCGTCAATGTTTTCCGGCGACAGGCAACGGCTACCCTATCCACCCATTTGACCGTGTTCACGTCCACTTGCCACGTTTGCATCCACCTGTCCGCGTCGCGTCCACCTGGTTGTGTCCAAGCCCGCCAATCCAAGCCAGTGTCCATGTCGACTGACCCAGCCCAACAATTTATTTAACCCAGACCAAGTTGACTCTGCCCATCTTGGTCTAGTTCAACTTGGTTCGGTCTGGTTCAACCCGTTTTCGGCCGTTTCTCGACCATGCTTTTGTAATTTGATAACTCCTACATTAGTTTAGATGTATATTCACATTGTTCAGCATGTTTTGATGTCATGAGTATTTTTATTTATTAATGATTTTATTTATTTATTTATGACTATTCAACTCTTGTTATTTATATATTTGTTGATTATGATGAATGATTATGTGACTAATTATTGTTACTGATAATGTATTCATTCATAGGTATTATTTTTGTTCATGTTTATCTTATTTTATTTAATTAAAATTGATTGATTATTAATTATTTTCTTACTTGTGTTATTATTTGTACGTATTTAGCCATATGCTCATATATTTGATATTTCATGATTATTATTAATATTCTTTATGATTTATTTAATTAATAATTTAGTTTTTTATTTAATTATTATACGTTTACTAACACAAGCATATATAATATTTATTCTTGTTTATTCGTATATTTATATAGTATAATTATATTATTATTTTCTGATTGGAGTATTATTTATGTTCATGTATTCATTATTTACCTAATTATGTATGAGTGTATTTATTTGCTTATTCATTTATTTGTTATTTATTATTATTATGTCTTAATTTGCATGCCAAGTGTTTAGTTGTAGGCTTGTTAGCCTTGTTGTCTTTACTGGGAAGTATTGATGATATGAGCACACAACATAAGCATGCATCAAATAGAGATGCTAGTATTTTACTTAGTAGTGGGTTCTGATGTAGGTTTCAGAGTTCGAGGTCACTATAGATGTGCAGATACACTTAGAGCTTGGACCACTACTCCGTTGGACTCTACTTCTCTGCTTGACTCCTTGCGTGTTGAGTTTAACCATATTTTAAACATTCGACAGCATCAGCTGCATTTTATCGGATCCTTCTAATGTCGACCATTTAGTCAAGCTTTCTACAGATGTTTAATAAAACTAAGAGGATGAGATCCCTTGTTGGTTTTAAACTGATGCTCTAGAAATGTATGATACAAACCTCTTCCCTAAGCCTACTATATAAGTATACGTATTTTTGTAAATTTCACGAATAAGAGATTGAGTGGTATGGAGTTATGAATGAACTGCACAAGTACTCCTTCAAACCATGAGGTAGTGCAGTGTATGAGTGTATTACGTATTGTAGCACATTTCTAGAATTTTTGGCACTAACTTAACTATTCCTTTTGCCACTCGAGTTGGTGGCGGGTGATATGGAAGATGTGAGGGCGTAAGGGTTGTATGTATGAATATGATTATGAGCCGTGCATTCGAGCCGACACTTGCTTAACTATGTTTGCTTACCGCCCAGTGGTGTAAAGGCTGTGAGAAAAAAAAAAGTTTTTGATGCGGATGCAGTCCGGAAAGGACAAAAGTGTTATATTCTTTACCCGGTTAATTCTTCCCGATTAATTATTATATTTATTATTTGCCAATTTATTTACCCGGTTACTCGATTAAGTGAAGTACAGGTGAATCGATATGATTGTTCACCACGATTATTATGATCATTAGTCGACTGATAATGGTTCGACCTAAGGCCAAACCCCCGGTCTTGGGTGGGTGATGAGTTGGTGAGTGGGAGGAAAAGGGAGAACGAACTTTAGCCAAGTGATACCTATTCATGAATGGGCAGTAGGGTAGGGTGTAAGAATTTAATTGAGGGACTCGTTGAGTTGTATATATATATAGTTGTGAAGATTGTGGGAAATCCTTTTCCCTAGCTGTCCACTCCTTCTTGTCTCATCTTCGTCCCAGGCACCCTCCTCATTGCTGCGTGAGTATCTCGTCCCTTTTCTTATTTCTTTTACTTGAGGACTCTTGCATGCATGGTTTTGATGGTAAGGATGTAGGGTTGATGACGTTCTTCACATCTTCTTGCTTTCCCACATTTTTTTGTTTGGAAAGAAGGTTGCTTGTTGGCATGATCGCCACCATCTCCATCCCGTCTCCCCTAGTTTTCCTTGCTCTCATCTTGTGTTTTGAAGTGTTTTCTACGGTGCCTTGTCAAGTAGGCATGCGGTTCAGTCGGTGGCTTCCAAATCAGGTCGTGCATGTAGCAATGCCTGATTGTTTTTGTTGGAGATGCTTGGCTGAATTGTGGGATCCCTAGCATCTTATGCATGGGGTCTCATCGATTCTGGTTGCATGATTTGCTAGGGTTTCTGTGGGTCGTTTGGTTGTTTGTTGAGTGCATGTTAATATGTTATGGTTGCTGCCCCTCGTGTTGATGAAGTCGTCGTGAGTTGCAATGCTGGTTTGTGGTTGATCATCCTTTCTGTATAGTATGCTTGTTGTGTCTAGGGTTCTTGGTTTCTTCTTTTGTTTGGGGAACGTCGTAGTGCCTGTTATTGCTGGTCGTAGTGGTATAATTCAAGTAACTTAGGGATTTGGATGAATAATAATTGCTAAGTTATATATGTAATGCACATAGTTATTGGCATAAATAAAAAATTGGGTAATCCATGAGTAATATAATCACTGTAGTAATTAATTGGTGATAAGTAATTCATGTACTATAAATTATTAAGTCTGATGGTTATAAGTAATTAATAGAATAAAGATTTTACCTTTACCATATTAAATTTAATATTAGGTAAATAAAACGATCATTTTAATAACGAGTCAGTAATATAGAATATTGGTTATTAAACTATAGTCACGTAGAAATCACTCGCGTCGAACTTAAATAGCATAATGAAAATAAATAATGTTCGAAACTTTATAAAGTCGAATAAATTAAAATAATAGTATTAATAATATTTATGAATTAAAATTATACAAATTATTTTAAATAATTTGATTGAATAACTTAATTAATTATATTGCTGTAAATAATAGTAACGATTAAAAAATAATATCTGTCAACTAAATCATCAAGATCCGGGCTAAGTAATTATTACCGCAAAGGAAAAATTAAATACTTGTTTATTACTAATAATTATTTTATCAACTATCAGGTATTAATTATTATTTGGATAATTAATTTAAAATGTAAAGTAGGACTTAAATGATTATATCACATGAATAATTAATTATCTCACTAGATTTGTTCAGAATTTAATATTTAATATTTTTGAATTGTTACATGATATGTTGTCAAAATTATAATAATGATATATATATTAGACATTTAGTTGCATGCATTTCTACTCAAATAAAATTATACTTATGTATAATTTTATATTCTTGTTCTGATTAGGATCATTGGTCGCAGCTGCGAAGTCGAAATATATAGATCCGTATAATCATTTGAAGTGTTGTACTTTCCTTTGTTGGCAGCCCTGGTCGGCTTGAGCTAAGATTCGACCACCATACGCTATAACACAATCGGGGTCAAGGAATTAACTCAGTCCAACACGAGGCTGCACCTTTAAAATTACTATGTGTGTCCGTATAATTATTTAAAATGTTGTATTTCCCCAAACTTATAACTATATGAAATGTTGTATTTTCCCATACCGGTAGCCTTGTCGGCACTAATCTCAAAAATGAATTGGGAGACCACCTTATCTCAGAATGAACTGGGAGATAATTTCTAATCTCAGAATGAACTGGGAGACCATGACTAATCTCAAAATGAATTGGGAGACCACTTAATCTCAGAATGAGCTGGGAGAAAATTTCTAATCTCAGAATAAACTGGGAGACCATGACTAATCTCAAAATAAATTAGGAGATCACCTAATCTCAGAATGAGCTGGAAGTCAATTTATAATCTCAGAATGAACTGGGAGACCATGACTAATCTCAAAATGAATTGGGAGACCACCTAATCTATGAATGAGCTGGGAGACAATTACTAAAGACTTGTGTAATAATAATAATAAACAGGAGGGAAATGATAATAGGGCTTATATTGACTTGTTTCATTTAATTATGCGGCTTAGTGGTTTTATCACTAACACAGGAATTACCTCCGCAGGTGAAGCAGCATTGGTCTGAAGAATAGAAGTGTTGTTGGTGGTTCTTTTACCAACCTATGTACAGTGAATCGATAATAAAAAATTGGACTTCTTTATTATTCTCTTGTGTTATAAATGTGGCTGGAAATGGTCCGAGTGTAACGACCCGCCATTTTTCACGATATTGTGGGCCTTGCTGGCTAGGTGTTACTCAAAATTTAATAAAAACCAACCTTATAACGACCAGTCCTAGCTGGACCGGGTGTTACTAAAACGGTTACATGAATAATATGAAAGCAAATAAGTCTAGCATTTCTAACTCAAAAGAACTTATGTTTCAAAAGACAATGCAAGAAGTAATTATCCAACAGTCTTGGACCGTTTCCCGTAGCCGCATTTATAACACAAGAAGAGTAAAAAGACAAGTCCGCTTATTCTCTGTTCACCACCTGAGTTTGTAGAATAACCACCCTCTCGTTTCTTAGTCTATTTGTTCCAGCTGCTAACCTAACCGGAGGTAATTCCGCGTTAGTAATTAATATTGGCAGTTGTGACCATTCCAACATGTCCGATTTATTAGCTGATGTTCAGTCCACCATGTCCATCTATTGGCTAATGGGTCAGTCCATCATGTCCATTACCGGCTGGCGAGTCCAATCCGCCATGTCCGTTACCGGCTAGTGAGTCCAATCCACCATGTCCATTAGTTGGCTGATGGGTCAGTCCACCATGTCCATCTATTGGCTGATGGGTCAGTCCACCCTGTCTGTAATTGGTTGGCGAGTCCAATCTACCATGTCCAATTTATTTGCTGATGGGTCAGTCCATCATGTCCATTACCGGCTGGCAAGTCCAATCCGCCATGTCCGTTGTCGGCTGGTGAGTCCAATCCACCATGTCTGTAATTGGTTGGCGAGTCCAATCCGCCACGTCCAATTTATTGGCTGATGGGTCTGTCCATCATGTCCATTACCAGCTGGCGAGTCCAATCAGCCATATCCGTTATCGGCTAGTGAGTCCAATCCACCATGTCCGTAATTGGCTGGCGAGTCCAATCCACCATGTCCAATTTATTGGCAGATGGGTCGGTCCATAATGTCCATTATTTAATTATGAAGGGCATAGCCCGTGTCAGACTGAGTCAATTCTTTGACCCCGGTTGCACTCGGTGCATGGTGGTCGAATCTGGGTCAGGCTGACCAGGTTATCCATAAGGGAAAATACTACATTTTAAATAATTATACGGACCTGGATATTTCGAGTAGAAATGCATGTAACTAAATGACTAATATATATATCACTATTAAATTTCAACAATATTAAGTATTAAACTATTCATGTGATATAATCATTTAAATCCTACTTTACATTAATAATCTAGATCATAATTAACACTTAACAAATAATAAAATAATTATCAACTTATAATAAAATATTTAATTACTATTATTAGTATATTTTCCTTTGAGACGATAAGTACTTAACCACAATCTTAATAATTTAGTTTATGGTTTTAAATCTTTAATCGCTGTCATTATTTATAGCAATTTAGTTAAATACGTTGTACGATTAAATTATTTAAAATAATTTGTACTATTCTAATTTTAAAATATTATTAATACATTTATTTCAAATTATTCAACTGAATAAAATTCCGAACCTTATTTATTTTTATTATGCTATTTATGTCGGATGCTAGAGATTGGTACCCAACTATAGTTTAATAACCAATTTTCTATATTACTGACTCATTATTAAAATAATCACTTTATTTACCTAATATTAAATTTAATATAGTAAAGGTAAAATCTTTATTTTATTAATTACTTATAACCGTCCGATTTAATTTAATCGTTTGTTGTGCGGATTAATTATCGATCGTTTATCATTACCGTATTTTTTTTTAATTGTGGCGATTTCTTACAATAATTAAATAATTTAGTAACTTTAACCCATAACCCATTAAAATGATTATTTTTGAAGATTTATTACAAGTTAATATTATTTTTTAACTCGAGTCGGTATCGAGCCCGGTGTTATTTATTAGTTGGTATTATTATTTAGATCGAGTTGTGTCGAGTTAAGCATTATTTACAAGTTTGCCACCCAAGGTAATTTTTTTCCTTTTTCTTCTCCGACATGCTCTGTTCCTGACTCCAGGCACCCTCCAGCCACCGCCGCCGCTGCCGACTACCTCCAGCCGCCATCCATCATTGCCGTCCAGCTCCACCGTGCCATTTCAGTGTCACCCCGGCCAACTCCGGCCGCCTTCCAGCTGCGGCGACGCCTACAATGCCTGCCTAGCGGGGCACTCGCGTCACTGATTCCACCACCGGCGAGCATCGTTGCCTCAATTGGGTAGTTGCCTCGACACCCTCGACCTCCTATCAACCTTCCCGGGCCAGATTGCAACCCGTCGCCACCCAGGACAGCCGGACTTCTGCATCCACTGCCGCACCTCTGTTTTTGCCGCTGTCCTCTGTTTTTGGCCATTTACCACCCCAAGCCGGCATCCACACACATGAGATCAACCCTACACTGATCGATGAAGAGAGTAGGATCATCGTCCGACGTCAGAACAGCTGTCGCCACTGATTCTCGGCAAGGCTTGCCCGTGCTTGCCCATCTAGCTGAAATAGGGAACTTGTCAGCAAACTTTTGTTTCTTTCTTGTTGATTTTAAACTTTAATCCTCACGATTATAAAGCTTATTATCAAATTAAAATATGCATACAAGAAAAGTAAGAAGAGGGGGATAGGCAGGTTACCCAAGTAAGGAAGATGTCGGCTTTGGTAAGAAAGAGGAGAAGAAGATGAGAGTGTAATGACGCCCCCCTCACAATTTATAAAATGAAAAATGACATCCCTCCACCAAAAATGGCTAGGGTATGTGAAAACACCCGTATTTCACTTAACCGGGTAACCGGGTGAATAATAAAATGGGTAAATAATTAACCGGGTATATAATATAACACATTCGGTCCTTTCTAGACCGCGTCCGCATCTTTTTTTGCTCACGATCTTTTATATTTTAGAGAACATGATTTATTGTTATGATTTGTATTATATGTTGCAAGACTTATTTGTTGTATTTAAATTCATGTTCTAGAATGCTACATTTACATTAACTATATTTTTAAGTAACACCCGGTCCAGTTCGGGCGGGTCGTTACAGGTGGTATCAGAGCCTAGTTTCCCACTAGCTCACATTTTATGACTCAAGAACCTTGTTGAAAAGTCCAAAAATTATCTTTTCCCACAGTGATGTGTTATTAATTGAGAAATTCATTCGCTATAGAAACCTAAGTCATAATTGAAACACAAAAAAATACTAATGAACCATGATGGTTCGACGTTTTAGATGGTAGGCACGAGTAGACACTCAAACCGAGCTACTCTGCCCAATGCGAACACCGAGAATGTAGTGGCTCAGACCCTGATGGCCATAGCAGGGACTCGTGCAAGCTTCAGAAAATACAAATTCTGTGGTTCAAAATATTGTTCAGCGGTTACCGGGAGTGGTAGCAGGGCATGGAGCCTCAAACTCGACATCGGGTCCCAAAATCACCCCAGATGGTGGTTAGGAAAGTGCCCAAGGGTGGGCTGGTTAGCAGACCAGGGCAAGCAAGGAGAGCGTCCAAACCTAGTGCCACTGGCAGTCTGACAAGTGGTACCACCAGCTATTGATGATAGTGACCGTTACACTTTGAAAAAGTTCAGGAAGAATGGAGCTGAACTATTTCTCAGAGGGATCGATCCAATGAAGGTGGAGAGTTGGATTGACATTACCAAAAAAGCCTTTAGGGCTTTGTCTGTGCTCCACCGCCATCACGTGAGATTGGCAACATGCATGCTTCTAGAGGAAGCATCTTACTGGTGGAAATCCATGGAGAAAACCACTTTCCATCGACGAGAGATTTCTTCCATCGCTTGGGTGGAATTTGTGGCATCTTTCAGTCTGGGAATATGCCAAGAAATTCTTACAATTGGAGCATTTTGCACCTGGGATTCTGGCAACTGAAAAGACTAGAGCTGACAAATTCTTTTGGGGATTGAAGCCAGAATTGACAGGTAAGATTGCTACAGCACCAAGGAGTATGATAACTGAGTTGATCGACTTAGCCACTACTCAAGAGTTGGTGTTCGAGTATATCCGTCCACAGAAGCAAGGAAAGGTTACTTGTCAGCACAAGAATGCCAGCCCTGTCAATAACCAAAATAGGTCGGCCAGACACCAGCAGCAGATCTACCGAGGGAGCATAGAGAGGAACCTTGAAAGGAAGTTTGAGGATATCCCATGGAGGCAGTGCCAAAATTACAAGAAGATGCATTCAGGGAAATGAAAGGAACCCCATAGGTGCTTCAACTGTGGAAGAATGGGACACATACAGAGGGAGTGCCATCAGCCTCCA